>MJUU01033169.1:15901-26256 GCA_002080025.1 Modiolus philippinarum | reverse complement strand
AACTTTGAATTTTGTAACATTCCGAAATCCTGAAAATTCCCATTTTTCACGAAAATCGCCCAAAATATTAAATTTTACCCATATTTTCTGCGTTAAAATTGCATATTACGATATATCAAAAGCATTTTTAAAAAAAGGCAAAATATTAGTATGTTTTACTCATATATATGTACAGACAGACATATTTTTTGCATTGTTTTAGCATCATTTTCTTAGGGTGGGGGTAATATTTTCGGTATTTAGAGCTACATTCAACACCCCTGGTTTTTCTACACATTGTTTTAAGATAACTTATATATCCCAAGAACAATGAATTGGCATACCTGCAGATAAATCCTCCAGATTTGCCACATATAACTATTTAAAAGTAAATTTTGGACAAATCTGAAATGTTGAAAATTCCGATTTTTCATCAATTTTGTACCAAATATTGAGTTTAATCTGAAAAGTGGGACTTAAAATGACAAATCATAATAAGATTAATGCAAAATTTTTATATCCAATGCAGACTTTGCGGGTTTTGGCTATTTTTATGCGAATATAGAAAAAAAAATGACCACTTTAGGGTGAATTTGTTGGGGGTAGAGGTAAGATTTTAGGTATTTAAGGTCACATTTAACACTCTTTGCTTTTCTAAACAATGTATTAAGACAACTAATTTATCGTACAGAACAACTAAATGGCATATCTGCCGACATATCCTCCAGATTTGACATATATTACGACTAAACAGTGAACGTTGGACAAATTTGAAATACAGAAAATCCCAATTTTTCATCAATTTGGGGCAAAATATTGAGTTTAAGTCAACAAATGGCTGTTAAAATACCAAATCATGATGTTATACATACAGCATTGTCATATATAACACACATTATTCGTGTTCTGGTTATTTTTATGCGAACAAAGACATAAAATTGACCATTTTAGGGAAAATTTGTTGGAGCAGGGGTAAGATTTTCGGTATTCAGAGTCACATTAAACGTTCCTTGATTTTTTAAACACTTTTTCCAGACAACTAATATATCCCTTAGAACAATTAATTGGCATATCTGCAGATATATCCTCCAGACTTGCCATAAATAACGGGTTAACAGTGAATTTTGACCAAATCTGAAATGTTGAAAATTCCCATTTTTCCTCAATTTTGGGTACAATATTGAGTTTAAGTCAACAAATGGCTGTCAAAATATCAAATCGTGATGCAATTCATGAAATTTTGTCATATTAAACACACATTTTGCGTGTTTGAGTTAATTTTATGAGAACATAGACAAAAAAATTGACAATATTAGGGAAAATTTGTTGGGGTAGGGGTAATATTTTCGGTATTCAGAGTCACATTAAACACTCCTTGTTTTTCTAAACAATGTTTTAAGACAACTAATGAATCGCTTAGATCAATTAGATGGCAAATCTGCAGATATATCCTCCGGATTTGACATATTTAACGATTTAACAGTGGACTTTGGATAAATCTGAAATGTTGAAAATTCCCATTTTTCATTTATTTTGGGATAAATATTGAGTTTGAGTCGATAAATGGCTGCTAAGATAGCAAATTTTAAAGTAATTCATGCAACATTGTCATATACAACACACATTTTGCGTGTTCTGGTTATTTTTATGCGAACATAGAGAAAAAATTGACAATTTTAGGGAAAATTTGTTGGGGTAGGGGTAAGTTTTTCGGTATTCAGAGTCACATTAAAAACACTCCTTGTTTTTCTAGGCAATTTTTTGAGCAACTTATATATCCCTAAGAACAATTAATGGGCATATCTGCAGATATATCATCGAGATTTTGAATGTATAACGATTTAACAGTGAACTTTTGATAAATCTGAAATGTAGAAAATGCTCATTTTTCATAAATTTCGGGTAAGATATTGAGTTTAAGTCAACAAATGGCAGTTAAAATACGAAATCACAATATAATTCATGCAACCTTGTCATATACAACACACAATTTGCGTGTTCTGATAATTTTTATGCGAACATAGACAAAAAATTGACAATTTTAGAGTAAATTTGTTGGGGTAGTGGTAAGTTTTATGGATGTAGGAAGTTTATAATACTGCAAAACTGCCATAATTTGTACCAGTTGTAAAGAGGACATTATGTACTTCCATTTTAATCCATCTTTTCATGAATTTGAACCACTCATAGATAAGATGAGACAAAAAAAAGTGACAAAACTTTGTCGAAAACGAAAATATTCAAAGATGCGTTTTATTTGTCTATTTAAAAGTGATAGTTTGGTCATTCAAAACATATTTACATTATGTTAACATGCTTAATTTTTAAGAAAGGACATTAAAAGACTAAAAACAATTCCAAGAATTATGAAATGAAAAACATACTGGTTTCTAAGGACCGTTGAACTTACACGATTTCGAGAAAAATCTTAAAATTTATGTCAACATTTCGAAGGGGTAGGGGTAAGATTTTTCAATTTTTATAACGTATTGGGTATAGAAATGGTACTTATGTGGAATATTTGTAAAGCTTATACCATAGGTATCATTTTATACCATTTTTTCATAACTGAGAGGTACCAATCAACAATTTGAAGCAATTGAAAGAAAAACTTTGATCAAAAACGAAATTTTCCAAAATTTCGTTGGGTGGGTCTTAAAAAAGGGGCCTGTTCCAATATTGCGTGCAGGTTATGCTCATGTTAACATGTTTAATTTTGAAGAGGGAATATAGAAGGACTGAAAAATATGGGTGGGGATCATAAGTGGGGGGGGGGGCGCACGGGGGGTTATTCCAGCCCATGGACTAGTGCCACTACAATACAGATCTGGTTTTTAAAATCGATTTTTATTGTAAGAAGTATGTCTTCATTTAAACTGCACGGAAGCGTATTGATGCCACATGAAGAAAAAAAAATCTCGCAATTATAAAATAATATCTCCTAATTATGAGATACTTTTTTCTTCATATGGCATCAATACGCTTCCGTGAAACTGAAAAAAGTGATGATAAAAATCCTTCACTGATGTTCTTCATAATTGTATCACACTCTGATAGACAGCATAAATGACGATGACGAAACAAGCAACGGAATTTACAAGCGCCATAATGAAATAAATCAGAAGTATCATCAGGCGCTGCAGAAAAATAAGCATAATATGCTCAACACACAGCTGGCTAAAACGACACTAAAATATCTGTTGGGTAGCTGATTGATTATTGTCATTTTCAAGCATTAGACAAAACCATTACTTCTCTAACCCGGCTTCAAACAGCACCAAGGAGAAAAAATTCAAACCTTCTGTTCATCTTAAGATAACAATGGGATGACAATTTCTTTAAACAGTCTAAGACCTTTCAATCGCAATTGCTGTGGAGATACTATCGGACACTTCTGCAATTGTTGGGGAGGTTTGGTGTGCCATAAAACCGGTATAACCCACCATTGAAATGCCTGTACCAAGTCAGGACCATTGTTGTCGACAATTTTCCGATGGTTTCCACCTGCTTTGTCTTTTTGCCTCATGGACTCTGTCTCTTGACAATTATGTTCGGTAATTTTGTCATTACCCCGATATTCTATTAGATACAGACATATGATTAATATGAACATTAAAGTTTGATATTTCAATTCTCAGACTAAACTAGTTACCCGTTAGTTCTCTTTGAATCTTCATATACATGGGCACCAACTCCAAGCACACATATATCCTGTTATGAGTGATATTATTGAGGTCACCGCTTCGAAATGTAAGTACAAAACAAAAAGTGCATTTAGATGCCCAAAAAGACCAAGACGATATACAAACAAGAATCTAGGAAATTACTGTTTTGTGGGGTTGAATATGTATATGTTTAAAAAATTGGCATATTCAAAGTCAGGGTAAAAAGATGATATAAGTTGATTCATGTTATATTTCATGATTTTTTTTTCAAAACAAAATGCTATGTAATATTAGATTGGTGCCCATTATATACTATATAGAATTTTATAGCATCAAAATGTTTCAAAGATTTTTCCAATACCCCCAAAATAACCTCTGTGACTAAGAATTGTATAGTAATTCCAAATGACCTACCTCAAGTAATTGCCCATGACCACCCGAAAGTTTTTCACAATATAGCAGTCTCCCAATAAAAAAATACATCACATAACCGCTACTGCAGAATACTACAGATTTTTATTCCCCAGATAATTTTTACAGGTATAAAAGTGGTAGTGGTATGATTTGTTTTTGGGTGCGTATTGTTCATCTGTGTATGCGTGTCTTCATTTTTCTTTTTTGTGTTATGGTAGGTTTACACTGCCGATCAAAGCAACTCGACCGAACTCGATCTATAAATATTCATGAATGTTCATTGATCGGGACACTGATCTTGAATGCTCGTGGTCGGTCTACTAACCAAATCGGGACGATCTTACTAACTCTGCTTAACTCGAGCTGTGTTCCCGAATATTTTTGACATGTCAAAAAATATCGTGAGGTGGTCGTGTGCATTATATGTCGAGAACAGGTCGGGAATCAATCGGAGTCTGATCGGGGTAGTCGTGAAGAGGTCGAAAAGGGATCTGTCTCGATCGAGTTTCAAAATTTTAACCAATCATGCCGATTTCTACCCGACTTTTACTCATTCGCTTCTCGATTTATGCCGAGTCGCTTCCAGACTAACTCGATTAGTACTCGATCATTACTCGACTAACACGATTCAGTCTTTTTTCTATGCAAGATCTTCCCGACCATTACCTGATTTTTCCCACACCTGTATCCGACTTTTACTCGACCACTCAAGACCTTTACTCGATTTAAGGATGGTCACTCCTCAAGTTCATTATATCAAGGTTTTGAAATTAGTATATTTATTTATTAGAACATCGATCATACATCATTTTAAGCAAAAAATACTGATAGGTCAGTGTGTCCGTTTTTGAGATTTAAGTGCCTGAAATTTTGGCGGGAAACTGAACTCCTCTAGATTTTTCATTTACTTTGCATTCAGGCGACTGACCTTTGAAATACAATGAAGATCTATCAAGAATTTCATCAATTTTTGTCAAAAGTTTATTGAAGATGTATAAAAACATATTTTGAAGAGAAAAGAGAGGGTCAGTGTGCAAAATTTTCTAATGCATCATGATGGATAAAATATGAGAATTCCGAAAGTCAGAGACACTTTCAAAAACCTGAGGAGTGACCATCCTTAACACGACAGCATGTCATCTTTTCACAATATCACAACATGAGGCTCTCAAGAGCCTCGGTGTCTCACTGGGACCTTACTTCGGTTTTTAAGGACTCCAATCACTATTGTGATCAAATTTGGTTGATGATCATCTTTGATATGATGAGAATCTGCCAGATACTATATCACGTGGGACCAGCCAAGGGCTATTGCTTTCAAATTTGGCCAATTGGCAAAGAAGTTTCAGAGTAGATCTTGGAATGCCTAATTTAGGTCCAATATTAAATCATGTTCCCCGTTGGATTGTATGCAGACAGATATTATTTTGAAATTAGAACACGCAAGGACAATTTTGACAATTTTGGCTACAATTGGTCCAGTGAAAAATCTTCTGGTACAATGGTTAACTTTGCCCCCTTTGGCGCTCATCTTGTATTCGCTGACGATATGGCAGACGCTATATTGAAAAGGAACCATCATTTGCCAATCGTAACAAGTTTAGTCTAATTGGCTTAGGGTTTTCAGAGGTAATGTTTGAATGAGTTTTCCCATAAGATCCAATTAAAAACTATATTCCCAGTTGGCGGTTATATTTGATTAGATGCGGACATGGCGGTTTTTTCGCATTGAACCAATCGAGGTCCATCATGACTCTGTGGTTTCTGGGTAGAATATATTTGAATGCAAAGTTCATGGACAACACACACACACACGCAATAATGGCAAAAGCTCAACCTGGCTATATCAGGATTGTATAGAAGAATATCAGATTGTGCATGCTACTAGTATAATTAAAGGATGACATGCAGAGGGCTTAAATTCAATCGACTAGCTATGCTGACAGAATTAGAAATTGAATCCAAGATGTGCCCAATATACACATTCCAGAAACAGATTCATTTTACACATGAATTCAGGCACAACATATTGTTTCTTCCGGACAGGTTGGTACTCTTATCACAAGATGTGATTCAAGCTAAATGACATAAGACAAATGCGATTTTGAACATTTGTAACATACTAGTATACTAGAAGATAAAACATTATTTTAGATTTTTACCGGGCAAATCATGTACCCATCGGGCAGCCGCTCGCCATTTTCACGTTCTAAAAGCCTGATTTTTTTTATTAAAGCTATACATGGAAACTACTATAAACCTGCTAGTGTGTGAAAGCGAACATTCATTCCTCTATAATGATGACCTTGGAGCATTGCTATTGTTTAACCCAAAATACGAGCCTTCCGTGTCAGATCCGCCTTCTCTGCTACTCTATTTCTATCACAGTTACATGTATCATCTTCTCATTGAAGCATCAGCCACATGGGCCACAAATTTTCCTGCTCTACCACCATGATGAACTGTTCCCTGAATTTTCATGTTTATCCCATATATACAAACGTACTAACAGGACAAAACTCGAGCACACTCGACCATTTCACGATCTTCTCCCGACCAAGTCTAGTTAATCAAGCACAAATCAGACTATGATCTAGCTCAATCTGGCTAAGTCTGGTTGGTCGAATGGGGGTCGAGCATAAGTCGTACGTGAATCGTATAGAGATCGAGAATGGTCGAGTGTTAGTCGTGTTAAATCAGAAAAAGGTCGAGTGGACATCGTGAGCTAGCTCAATCGATGAATTTTATGATGTTGATCGGGATAAAACAGCATGATCGAGTTGGTCTGATCGGCGGTGTAAACCTAGCATTATGTCTTTGTTTCTTGGTGTATCCGATGTTGTCCTTGTATTTGGGTTATTTGTTTCTGGGCTGTCGGTTCGGCTCTCACTAACTTCAGAAATTTTTTTTTAAAACTATGAAGTATCTGCCTCCCGCAAAGCTTTGTCCTCTGCTGATTTTAGCTTTCAATTTAGATCCTTTTGATTATTTGTTCTCTATTAGCTTTAATACATCTTTCGATTTCTTGATTTCCAACTGTATTGATCTTATCCGTACTGAAGAGACATAAGTTTTCGAAATGGCCCGTGTAGTAAGTAAATTTGCAATATGGTATTTTGTTATTTCAAAATATACTTTTATCTTGAAAAGGAGGATAACTCTAATTTCATAAAATATATTTGCCGAGTACACTTGTACGTAGGTGAACTCAAAATGTATATGGTTGGAAAAATTAAGTGTTAACTCCGCTCATTCTGTCGGCACTAATATGATATTTTACCCTTTCATTACATGCGATACACTAAAAAAGAATGTTTGGTACTCCGTCATCGATTCTCAAAGTCCCCTTTTTAACTATGAACGATTAAAATGACCCGTTGATAACGCAATAAAAATCTGAACATTTAAAAGTATAGTATCGAATATGAGTAGTACCAAAAGGGGGATTCTGCTGCACTCATGCAAAATCCTGCATAAAAATCCCTATCTCGAGGGCAAAATGCAAACGGACAGCATTCCTATTGATCATAGGGTAAATACAAGAATTATGTCTTTCGTACACAATGGATTCGTCGAAATCTCCCAAGATGGGGGTGACGACTTTATCAGCGAAGATGCCTTCCAGGAAGGGATGAAGGATCAGAATCAGGAATCCACCACATGGAAGGATTTGCCTACTGGAGTGATCTATAAGATCTTGGAGGTGGTAGAAGTGGACGGAAAATTCGGCAAAAGCAGGATTCTCACTCTGAAAAATCGAGAAGGAGAAATCACCAGAGTATGGGCCTGCCCCACGCTTAACAAAGAAAAGGGTCCCTTGCAAGGAGCTTACGTTCGGAGCACTGGATACAAGCTTAGCAAGAAATCCAATCGACAATACCTCTCCTGCGATCTGGTGAGGAAGTAAAAAAAATACCAGAGGGCTAGGGGGTAAGGACGTAAAATTTCCCAATCCAAAACGGATTGGGAATTTTTTTTGGTCACTTAGCACTTTGATATGGAGGGTTCGGGAATGAGCGGGGAGCGAGGCGTAGCCGAGCGAGGCGTGAATGGAGGAACCCTCCCTACGGCGCATGCGCATTCAATTCTTCACTAATGGGGACAGAATGTTGACGCAACTGATCCTTCTCATTGTAATAATTTTTCAGGCAGACGACAGGCGCACCATCTTCACCCGGGAGCTGAGACTGATAAAATCTAGGCAAGCGGAGAGTATCACGATGCTTCTTCTTCTTCTTGACGATTCGCTTGACGATCAGCGAGAGCACTAGGGTGGTTGTCGAACTCAGGCAAGCGAGGGATCCAAGGGGGAGGGAGGCTACGGCACCGATCCCTGTCAAAGCCGACCCCATGGTGCCACTGGTAAGCAATAGACTGCTGATGGAGGCTGCAGCTTGGATAGTGGAGACCACCTTATCCAGTCGCTTATAGTTGCGAAGCATGCGGCCATATTTCTGAACCTCGGAATCCAGGAAATCATCGAGTCTACCATCTACTTCATCGACCATTTATCTAAGGGCCCTAGAGAAGCATGCCTAGCAGGGGGATACTCTTGAAGGGGCTATTGGGACCGAGGATCAATCCACTACCATCGTAGAGCCGATTTCCACTCTTCAAGTACAATCCATCACCGTACGTATTGGGCAAAGTACTTGGACTGAGATACAGACCACGACCCTGGGGTTTCACAAAGCATACTTTTCCACCCTTCTTGAGATATAATCCAGATCCCACGGCCTTTTGGATGGCTGCACTACCCAAACCGCTCAAGGCACCCACACCCAAAGCAGGCAGCACGGTTTTAGCTAGCATAGGTAGCGCAGCAGAGGCGAGACCTGCAAGCATGGGGAGAAATCCACCTTCCTTTACGTTATACCTCACCTGCTTCGGGCTCATCTCCAAGACCATACCAACCTTACCACTCTGCAAGAGATTGGTGATGCGCTGAATCTGTCGTTGAGTGAGGAACATCTTTTGCCCACCAGATAGGTTGGCATGCGACAATAGGACGCTCACGGGGCAACCCTTCTTTGCTGCACGCTGGATCTTCTCTGCCTGACCCTTCGTCAAGTTGAGACTATACTCTTGATAATCCATTTATTTATACCTCACGCAGATGAAAGCGAATGGTGAGATGCTCTCCTCGCAGATCGATGGGGCGACCGTCTTGATCGGTCATGTAGGTTTGCATCTGATTGATGGTCTTCAGGATCACGGGTAAGTAGATCAGGTTCTTAGGAGTCTGGATGATCTTCATGCCTGGATCGACCCCGGGACAGAAACTATAGATGATGGACTGCTGGGTGCCATTGACGTAGCTGCCTTGGATGATTGATTGATTGATTGAATATTGTTTAACGTCTACTCAGCAATATTTCAGCTATATCAAGACGAGAACAAGTTTGTTAATAAATAATCACTTTGGAGTATAGAAATGGCCATGGGACGGGAAATTCTGACTGCCACTGGAAAAGTAGGGTGAAATCGTCAAGGGCGGGGAATTTAGCCTTGTAGCCGATCACCCCAAAAAGAGCTTGCTACAAGGGTTCTTTAACGTGCAGGAAGCGTGGCATTTCTTCCAACACGTGGACCTGAGTTTACATCCCATCCGAAAGATGGGTTGTGTATTTATTAATCCCGCACAACCACGGAATGGGTCCTATTTCTATATCCCGGGACCCTCGGGGTGCCTTGGATGATATCACTATTCACGATGATGCTATTGATGCTGATGATATCGACGATATGCTCACCGTCTACGTATCCATTCGTACGTCGGTCATAGGTATACGTTCGGGCATCGAATCCAAGCACCGTATTCAGGCTATTGGGCACATCGAAATCCACTTGGTAGCTTCTGGCGAGGGTGAGCGTTGCTCTCAGAGTCGCGCGATTGGCATCGAGAAGGATCTTAGCCTTGTGCTTGCTGAGCTTCATTTGTCGCTGGATCTCATCATTGATATCGTCGATGCCATAGGAGCCAGTGCTCAGGGTGATGGGAAACCAGTGGGCACCTTCGTCTGGGGAATAGCGGAAGGAATTATTTCCAGCATGGATATTGGGGATGGAGTAGTACGTCTCTAGATTCACGAGGGCCATCTCGTAAGATTTCTCCTCGCGCAATCGGAGGGATGGGTTGAAGCGGGTCAGGATCTGACTATCATCACCAGAGACGATGAAGGAGAACCCATGCTTAGGTTCGGTATTGGTGGCGATTTTTCGCAAAAGTGAATCGTCCATTTATTTACAGGTGGCGACGTAGAAAGCGGATACCAGTCTCTGCTTCCAATCTTCCAG
>MJUU01033169.1:0-14786 GCA_002080025.1 Modiolus philippinarum | reverse complement strand
GATTTGAAGAGGAGCATCATCGCATTATTGATGAGGGAGATGAGATTGGCATCGGCATAGGCCGACCCATCATTCTTCTGGAGCCTTCCTTCCAGCAAGAGGTAGCTCTCGGAGGGATGAAGGAAAAGATCCTGCGACTCGATGCTGAGGCGGATCTCAGTACAGGACCTATTCAGCTGCGTCCCAGTGATGGGATGGTATTCGAAGAATTCATACTCCTGGACGCTTTCGTCGAAAGTCAATCCTTCGGTGATAGTAAGCATATCAACCATCATATATTTATTTATAGCGCTGGACGAAGTCGTGGATGGTTGCGATGCCGCCGCCCGAGATGAGATTATTGAGGTGGGCCTGCTGCTGGAGGGTCCTCTTGGTCTTGATGGCAGGTGCTTGGGGCTTCTTGGGCTTCTTGCGAGTCACTCGATGAACGACGTGGTCTACGGCCTTCGTCGCTCCTTTCTCCAATCCCTTGATGGCTGCATTGGAAGCGGCGCTCACGGCCTTGCTTCCCAACGTCTTCGCAGCAGAAGAGGTGAATACTTTTCCGGCCAGACTAGCGATGGTATCGAATAATCCTCGCCAACCAACTGCATATCTCCGGCGATATCCGTGATTCACTACTAAAGGCATTTATTTAGAGGAGCTTCCGATGCAGCGTCTGGTACTCCTTTCTGCTGATATGCTTGGCTTTCTTCATGGCATCGAGGATGGCCACGATTTCATTGTGCACCCCATTATTCCCAGCCTTATAGGCACCAGCGCAAAGATCGAGGCGATCCAGCAACTGGTCGAAGCATTTGGGAAGAAAGACGGTCTGGACTCCACTCCCATACTTATCTTGCTTAAAGAGGTACGAGACGATCTCATTCCACTTCTGGCTTTTGCTAGCCTTGGGGGTCTGCGAGACTGCAGAATTACCTTGATACATGGCATTCGATGCTCGTAGGATATCACCATAGGTATTCAGGTCGTCCACCTCGAAATCTTCGGGATGCTTCATTACCATGAGCTCCCATAGACCGGGGGTACCCATATAGCGCTCGTCATCGATGATGATATCGGCACCATCGAAAGTGACGGGGATACTTCCGATCATGATGGCGCCGTCTTCCACTCGCAATCCAAAGGTATGATCGGCTTTGGGAGTCATACTGAGCTGAAGGTAATGGGTGGCTCTTGGACCGAGATTGGTAGTCAATGCTTGCCCGATGGGTAGTGGATCGTCATCGCCTCCGGTAGCAGCAGGAGGAAGGGCAGGCATGGCCGCGGGTAGGGTGAGATCATCGATCTTTTTGGTGATCTGGGAAGCAGTCTCCTTTTGCGTCTCGACTACGGGCTTGAATATCTTGGAAAGATCGCGACTGAGTCCGATCTTATCCAGTCGATGCCGCATATCATTAGCCTGAATATTACGCTTGGTCTCCTGCAGGTCCCTAGCAAGCGCCTCACGCTGCTTAGGATCGGTAATCTTGATGAACGGAATTTTATTTATAGCATCACGAACGCTCCTAGGCGATGGAACGAACGCCCCTAGGCGATGGATTGAACGCCCCTAAGCGTTGGAACGAACGCCCCTAGGCGTTGGGAGGCGATGGATCGAACGCAATAGGGCGTTGAGAGGCGACGGATTCAACGCTATGGGGCGTTGGAACGAACACTATGGGGCGTTGGGAGGCATTGGAATGAACGCCCCTAAGCGTTGATGCATTTGGGAGAGCAGAAGACTTCCATCCTATGCGCGATTTTATGATTGTACTCCCTTACCATCCGGACTTTTACGTCTGACCAGAGGGTGGTGAATTTAGGCATGGGAATTATCTCTTGGCAGATACGGTCCAAAGCCTTTCCGCGAGCGATCGGAGCTCCACACCGGCAGCATGCCGTGGGAAATAGCCTCGAATGCCTCTTGCATTTATCGCTTGGCAATATTGAAGGGTATGTGCATTGATGACTGCGAACCGTCTTGATGCAGCATTTGGGTCCGAGCGATGGCCGTCGGCGGGGATGGGAATTATAGGACCTTCCCTTGAAATCCAGGTCATTGATGCGATGAGCATACCTTTCAGCACCGCATCTGCTGCAGTCATATCCTAGGATCTCATCGTTAATAAGCACTCTCTCCCAGCGGTGCTTGCAACCAGGGGGTGGGGGTAGTCGTGAGGGCTTGGGGGCATTCTCCCGATCCAAGTCCCTTTGATTTTCGAGGAAAAATTCCTCCATCATTCTTTATCTTATACTCGATAGAATTCATCCAGATTGCATCGATACTTTCCATTCGTCTTGGGGCTCGTGAGATCGATGGTCATGAATCCGTGAGGCTTGCCCCAAGAGCGATTGCATAGGGTATCGAACTGAGCCGGGGTGAGATCGCTGCAATGGTCCCGGCGGATATGATCGCGATTCTTTGCATCCTGCTCGAAGAGTAAGATGAAGTTGGCATTCTCCCGGATCGATTGCCGAGGGAGCTTGAAGTAATTTTGGCAGAGGTAGAAGCAATCAACGTTATTATGGCGCCTGCGCACGTAGTAGTCTTTACACTTGCTCTGCTTGCTGAGCATCAAGTCGTCGAAGACCATGAGATTCTTGCGAGAGGGGTTGAGGTCGAGGGGATCGGGCACGTCGGTCACCTGCTCGGAGAAGAAGGGTTCGATACCACTTGGTTTGGGCGGGGGCTTCATCGCATCCACCACGTCGATCAAGGAGTGCGGATGGAGCGATTTTCCGAAGACGTAGAGTCGATCGTAATCGAGCCATCCGTCGCGCAAGAGGAGGTTATTTAGCAGCGTCGTCTTGCCGCAGTCCGATTTTCCGATGATCAGACCTCGGACGGATCGCTGCGGGAGGAGAAAGTGATTATGCCTACCGGCGGTAGGTTCATCGTAGGTAAGGTCTTCAACGTCCATTTATCTATATAAAATGACAATGTTCTGCTTGAAATGCAAGAAGAAGACGGAGACGAAAGGCTTGAGCGAGGTGGTGGTAAGCAATGGGAACCTGCGTCGTCTGCGGCTCCAAGAAATCCCAATTCATCGCTGCGTCAGGTGCCGGGCTCTGGAATAAGATGCTCAATCGCAAGCCCGTGGAGATGCATTTACCAGGGCATAATTTCACCGGACCTGGCACCAAGCTTCATAAGCGTCTGAAGGCAGATGGCACCCCAAACCTTGGTCGATGCCCATCAATCGCGTGGATAAGGCCTCCTATCATCACGATCTCTGCTATGCTTAGCATCAGGATACGACCGCCTGCAATTCCATCTGCGATAAGACCATGCTCAAGGAGCTGGACGGCATTCAGCAGCCCACGGCCCGCGAGCGCATGGAGCGAAGTATCGTCAGACCCATCATTGGCACCAAGGCACGATTTGGGCTGGGCTTGAAGAAAAAAAAGTGCACTGGTCGGATGATCTAGCCGAAGAGCTGCATAAGCCTGTCAGACGCAAATTCGAGAAGAGGCGCGTGGTTGTGGGTGGGATTGACGAGACCTGGGCAGCTGATCTCGTAGATATGAGCGCCTTCTCCCGCGATAATCGAGGCTTCAAATACCTCTTGAGCATCATCGACGTCTTCTCCAAGTATGGTTGGTTGGTGCCACTCAAAGATAAGAAGGGTGCGACTGTTACTAGATGCCTTCCGGATTGTCTTCAAGGATCGCAAGCCCGAGAAGCTATGGACCGATAAATGCACGGAATTTTATAATCGTGAGATGAAAGATCTGCTGCAGAAGCATGGGATCGAGCTCTACTCTACGGAGAATGAGGAGAAATCGAGCGTGGTGGAGCGCTAGAATTGTACCATGAAGGAGAAGATGTTCAAGTACTTCTCGGCCAATTCTACGCGCACCTACCTTCCCATCTTGGAGGATCTCATCCGCCAGTATAATACCACCAAGCATCGATCCATCAAGATGACTTCCACCGATGCCAGCAAGAAAGAGCAAGAGGCTAAGGTCTTTTGGAATCTTTACGGAGATCTCCCACCCTTGAAGCCTCATCGATTCGACGTTGGCGATAAAGTCCGGATCATCAAGGAGAAGCGCACTTTCGAGAAGGGATGTACTCCGCGCTGGACTGAGGAAGTCTTCACCATGTTTCAGACCCTAGCGACGCAGCCACCAACCTATCGCCTCAAGGATTTTCACGATGAGGAGATCCAGGGATCCTTCTACGAGCCTGAGCTCCAGCGCACCGAAGTCTATCGCATCGAAGATATCCTGTGTCGACGAACCAGGGATGGGGTGAAGGAAATCTTCGTGAAGTGGTTGGGATATCCTAAGTCTTTCAATTCATGGGTCAAAGAGTCCGACTGGCAATAACCAGTAGTCTTTCCGGTCCCTCGAAAGAGAGAGACCAGAAAGGCTGTGAAGCTATCTGTGGTGAGACGTGATCTTTTTATCCATGGCTTCGATCTTTCCTTGCATCGCACTGATCGCCTCCTGCCAATTTTTAGCATACCATCCCTTGGTGACCGGTTCGTCTGTTCGGGTCCCTTCTGGCAGATTGAGGATCGCATGCAATTGCATATCGATATCCCCTTCCATCTTACCACCTGCCATGGGTAGGCACTTTGCCATATATTTCTCACTGCGGTCGAAGCGTTTCTTTTCTTCCTCGAGAGCTTTTGGGTAGCACCAAGCTCAGCCTCTAGGTCATCGATACTTTTTATACTTTCTTTCAGCTGCTGAAAGTTTCAAGACGTGCAAGCAAAAATGCCCACAGACCATGTCGCCGCGCCGCTGGATTTCATCGGTATTATATCGAATCTCCAGCCGCAGATAGTCGACGATCTCCTTGGGTGGGGGTAGGCCGTAGGGATCGAAGTAAACTTTGAGTCCTCCATGCTTATGCCAGCACGTCCAGTGCGTGCCAGGGCCATCGCGATCGTCGTGATTTAGGATGCCGCATTCGATGAGGCTCGGGGTGGGTGGTAAGGCATTGCGCATGAATACCCCTCTAAAATGGGGGATATGAAGATCTTTGGCAGCTTCCTCAAAATCTAGATTCGAGAGGGGTTTGTGGGGGAGGAGGATGCTGTGCACTCGTAGGTTGCTCATTTATCTAAGTATGGTCAGTCTGGATGGGCACCCGCACCCGTCAGAGCCTACTAAGGAGGGATGGGCACCTGCACCCGTCAGAGTCTGCTTAGTGCAGAGGAGCTTAGCCATAGGTGATTCGATAGTGTCCGTGGGCAAGGGTGCTGATGCCATCGAGGAGGATGTGACGCTTGTCGTCTTTGGCAGAGAGAGCGATCTTGTTGATCTGCTCGGCGTAGATCTGATGGAGATGGCTCCGGAGGCGGTCGATGGATTTCTTGATGAGTGGTGAGGCATCGCTTATAATCCTCAAAGGCGATGCTGCGCTTGATGACGCTCTTGGTGACTCCCTTCGCCTTCTTGGTGATCTCACCATGATCCACCTTGAAAGCGTATAGCTTCGCTCGGAGCCCCACGAATTCGGTCATAGCCTTGCCAGCGCACTCGTCCTTGAATTTTCCGAGGATCTTCTTATTCACGCCAGTGGGGATGCCAGAGGAATGCTCGTCCGGGTAGTTGGACGTATCGAATTTTTCCTGAACGTGTGGAGCGATATCCTGGTAGAAGTCTTCGGTCTGGATCTCATAGGCCACGCTGTCTGTGTCGGTGAAGAGAAGTCGAGCGCGATCACCGTACGTCTTCCTTATGAATCTAAGTGGAAATCATACATGAGAAGCTTTGAAATATCTAAGATGTAGGCTCCTAGGTAGACTGGCTTATCGAATTTCAGCTTGGTCTTCTTCATATGCACGGCTGCTAGATTCTCGGTGAAGACCACCCGACGTTCGAAGTTAGGCTTGGCCACGAGCTTCAGGGCCTGCTTTTCGGTGGTGACCAATCTGACGTCTACGCGCTTCCGGATATTCTCCATGGTCTTACCGAAGACCTAATTATTCATGAGTTTGAAGAAATCCTTTTCGGAGTCGGTCTGGCCTTGGCGCGGAGGGCGGTATTTAGGTCGATATATTTCTTGAGCCATGGGGATTGCCTGAACCTGATGATCCGATGGACTTTGGCGAGCTTCATTCCCCTCTTCCGATACATCTTCAGATTTCGATAGTGGAGGACGTATTTCTCACGCTTGCCTAGATGAGGCACCAGCTTGCGGACTTTGTTAATCTCCACGGTCTCGGGTGCGAGAGGGTAGTCGTTGTGGGCGTCGTGAAGATCCTGTGGATATTCGAGATCGCATTCTACCATGGCGCCATATTCGTGGTCGTCGGGATAGCTGAAAATCTCATCGATCTCCTCCGGCTCCACCCATTCAAAATCTCCTGTGGGGAGAGGCTGTGACATCGCACATCCGTAAAGATTATTGGCGTCGAGGTAGGTGAGATGCTTGGTGGGCTGAGAGGCGTCGTAGTCGGTCATGTAGGGATTATTAGCCTTACCGTAGCGATGGGAGATCATGGCGACTCCTCCTCTGGTGCCCCTCTCGAACATTAGCAGCATGTCCGGATCAGAGAGAAGCTCCAATTTTTGCCCACTGGTTTTGAGGGCAGCGTCGTAAGACAATCCGGGCGATGTGAAGTAGTGGGCAGGATCAATCCCATAGTGAGTCTGGCAGATATCCCTGAAATTCTCGAAGATGTCGGTGAGCAGCAAGACGTCGGTTTCTAGGTAGAGATTGTGATAATCTCGTAGGGTCTTGCATTCAAAGGTCTCCCAAACCTTCTGAGCGTGCGCGTAGTCTTCGTCGGTGATGTCCTCCCCTGAAAGTGTGCGGTAGAAGGCTTCCTAGGGTGGGAGCTGAGTCTCTTCCAGCTTAGCCTCCCCGTCCAGATAATCGTAGGGAAAAACTCCCTTTCGAATCATCAGCTCGTAACGATCGCCGAATCTCACCTTCATGGTCTTGAATTGGTCGGGGGTGAGATTCTTGGCTAGCTTATCCAGCGGGTTGAGCGTGAAGCGTAGCGAATCGACGAATCTCATTTCTACATCTCCCACCTTCTTGGAAAAGCTGATATATTTCTCATCGGTATTGGGGATGCAGTTGATCTTACCCTCATAGAATCCAAGCTCCTTGACGAAGATGTGGGAATCATACCCAATCAGGTTGTGGAAGAAGATGGGGACGTGCTTCTTGAGCTTGAAGTCCAGATTGCAATCGTTGTGTGCTGCACCTCGATATTTCCCAGTAAGATGGTCGTGGTCCCGAACCTTATCCAATCCCAATTCACCCCCGCAAATGTGGCAGCGCGTGCTTTCTTCAAAGCTCTCCTTGTCCACATCGGTCATCACCATGGACTTATTCTCCTTGTATAGCTTACCGATGGCCTCCACTTCCTTCTCCATACACTAAACGAATTTCTTGGCTGCATCCTCACCGCAATAGATGACCCGATCTTTGTAGTCTCCATGAGCGTACTTCACGTAATAGCAGAATCCCGATGTTCGCTGAAGCTGGTAGGCCTTCGTGTAGGAGTGTGATGGATCCGGTTGGCAGGTGCTGAGCTTCTCCGTGAAGCACTCGAAATCCGCGTAAATTGCGAAGGGGACTCTCATCGTCTTTTCGTGGTTGTGGAAGGCTATGGTGGTTCCTTCTTCTGGCATCTCGATCCTGACCGCATCCTTCTGACTGCAATATTCCATGTGCTCGTCAAGGATATCTTGCCTGGAAAAGTGGGAGAGGCATCTGCGGCAGAAGAAGAGTGACTCTTTGTGACCGGTCACTTGAGACGTCAAAAGACGTGAAAGGCTCTTGATCCAGCAGCAATGCTGCTTGCCTTCACGAGTTAGGAAGAGGAGATCTACGTGGGTGGAGCCCGTATTCTTGGATACCTTGATGGGGTAGATCTGAATATCCTCTTCCCCATCTTCACCCTTCTTTACGCCATTGAAGCCATAGACGTTGACGTTGATGATGGGATTCTCAGCCTCTCGAACTTATCGATCGCCTTGACTGGGAAGTCAATGCCTTCGAATTTTAGCTCATCTTCCCATTTCTTGTACTGAGATACGCGGTTGGTGGATTTCTGATCGACTTCCTCATGGTGAAGGGCCGCCAGCACTGCCCACTGGAAGCAGCAATCATCTTCATTTTTCACATTGATGATCGCCTTCTTTTTCGCGAGATACGATGGGGTTGGTAAAAAGGAACCCCCTTGAGTGGCTTGAATTGGTTGAGGTGGATTTCTAGCTTCACGACGTGCCCGAAAGTCCATCTGCTCCCTTCCCGCATGTACTTAGCCATATTTTCCTTGATCTTCTCCATCATGAAGTCAATCTCCAAATAGGAGGTCGGATGATTGGGTGAGGGTAGTAAAAGCTGATCGGAAGTAAGGGGTGATGTAGGTTTTTTCTCCCGTCGCGGGGTTGGTCTTCACTAGCTCCGCTAGGAGAATTAAGTGGACCTTCAATCCCTTCTTCTTGGTGAGAGCATCTGAGATGGTGGTGGAGATTGTGCTCCGACTTACTTTGAGATATGTGGTCACGTCATGCGATTTTACGGGTTCAATGGCGACCGTGCCAAATACACTATTCAGCGCTTGACGCCTATCAGTGACCTTGATCTCATCCTCGACTGGGTCATTTCTGATATCTTCCCCGACCAGCTGAATGAGATCCTCTCTCTTGAGGCGGGAGAACTTGGTGAGGCCACGATTCTTAGCGAGGGCTTTCAGCTGCTTCTTGCTAAAGACTTCCTTACGGGTAAATTTACGGGTGGTTTTCTCCTCGATGAGCTTCACCAAGGCCTCCTTACTTTTCCTACTGACCCTCCTCAGACCGTCATCCTTAGCTATTTGGCGGAGGGTCTTCATGGTCTCTTCACCCACCATTTTACCCTCGACAGGATGATCTCTTCTTCCGTCTCGCGTGGTCGCCTATCATGTCTCCGGCAGAGACCATCCTTCCCGGGCTTGCTCTTACAGAACTGCCCCTTCTTCCTCTTGAGTGGGTAGCCGCAGGTGGTCTTCAGCTCCCTTGGTTGATGCTCAAATCGCTGGACTTGCTCCATCCCACAATTTTTATACTGCTGGGTGTGCTCATCCATCTGCACCAGGGTGGGGGCATTGCAGCACTGATGCTGTTTTTGGGGGGTGGGGGTGCTATCTTCCAAATCTTCCTCGTTCTTTTGAAAGAAATCCTGGAACTGATCCATCTTATTTCTTCTGGATGCCATATCTTTATTTATTTCAATCTCAGACGTAGGCACGCCTCTCTTTAAGGTGTACTGTAGAGACTGACTTATGCTCCGTGCGAAAGACATAATTCTTGTATTTACCCTATGATCAATAGGAATGCCGTCCGTTTGCATTTTGCCCTCGAGGTAGGGATTTTTATGCAGGATTCTGCATGAGTGCGGCAGAATCCCCCTTTTGGTACTACTAATATGTTGATGGTTAGCAATAGTTTGATTATCAGTAGTATGGATTTTTTTATAAACAAAAGATTCCAAGTTTAGAAAAAAAAATGTCTGAGAAAAAAAAAGAAAATCAAATGACATTAGGGACTATGATAACAAACTAATGACTTTGGGAACTATGATAATAAACTATCATATCATGCAAAGATTACCTTATCAGGCGAAATTCTTTGTCGCTAAAACAAAAGCACGTGTTTTTGAATGTGGTTTACGAAATGTTTCATAATAACCCTGCGTATATAAGACTGGACTCTGGATTTTCTATCAGATTGGAATATTTCTAAGGTGAGTTACTTTATTTTAGTAATTGTTTATCTGCATGCAACAGATTATAAAACAAGTTTTTTGCAATAATTTAGACTAACACCACCATGCAAAAAAGGGCCAGGTGAAAATAACATTTGGCTAAATGTACAGTTTTAAAAGAAACCGAGAAGGACTCATAATATGAAGTAAACTCCTAAAGTTTTTGTAATATTTTATAATATTTTATCATCTATCCCTTTTATTCATTTTTGGAACTATCATTCTTGACCCCATCCCAGTACCAAGTTCCGACTATCATTTTGATACATAGGCATTTGTTTTCTTTATTGTTTGCCAGTGGGAGTGGAAGCGTTGGGGCAAATGGAAAATATTTGTGTACGTATTTATAGTTGATTCTTGCATATTTACTGTTTTCAGTGATTTTTAAGTACAATAATAAAGTGGATATATGTTTTTTGTTTGTTTCAGTACAACAAGATGTATTTCTGTTTATTATCATCTCTTATTGTCTCGGCCATCAGTGCAGCGGTAACTTCATCTCCTGTACACGATAAGCCATCTTTCTGTCACGATCTAGACTGTCCTAATTTCACTGTTGTTAAAAGTTTTAAGGTAACGTACATTTCTAATTTTATGTTTTAAGAGAGATTAAATTAGTTGTATAAATGGACATCTGTAGAATGGAGGTAATAACAAAATTACCGAGCAGAATTTTCGAGAGGCAGAAAGAAAAAGCAGATGGAAATCTATCTGAAATACTGTCGACCGCAGTGGTCCTGACTGTCGACCGCAATGGTCCTGACTTGGTATAGGTATTTAAAAAGAAATGGAAATTAAATTTAAAGTAACTTTAGTATTATGTTTCACTAATAAAACTGATCATGTTGCATGAACATCAATGAAAACAAGGTCAACTCCGTGTTGCAATCTAGAATATTTAATTACAATGAAAACTAACGTTTTAAGGTACTTACACTATTTAAAGTTTTAACAAAACTGTAAAATATTCATATGATGCATATAAACTGCAAATAATCAGTACAAATGCATCCTAGCGTCGCCGAAGACTGCGGTACAGTTTCATTTACAGATATCAAGTTCCTTAATGCAATGTAGAATATGTCAAAAGTGTTGGGGATTTGCAAACATGCAGACATGGTGGAAATGTAATAAATAGAAAAATAAGCAAATTCATCGAAATCGCATAAAATACGCTAAAACTGTCCCAGTAAAGTCACCAAAGACATTAAACAAGCTTGTTCCCTTGCTATGTATTCCCTTGTATGAACTGAAAATTTGCTTATGCATCCATATTTCCATATATTTGATAAATAATTTTTCATTGTGTTGTTTATTTGAGAACTAAACCAAATTTCGTATCAACGTTATGATGCCTATGCCATTGTTCAAGAGAGAAAAATGTTGACCCACTCTTGTTATTTTTAAACAGGATTATGAGTTGAGAAAATACGAAGAAACAAAATGGGTTGCAACGAATGTATCAACAATAGAATTCACAGATAAAGACAGAATGGAAATGTTTTTCAGATTATTTTATTATATTTCTGGAAACAATACCGCGCGTAAGTTTTACTTTAATGTGGGTTTTTGTTTACATTGTGGTGAATCTTAGTAATCTCAGTAAAACTGATAAATGTAACAATTACAAGGGATATTCGGGGGGTAACATATGCTCTCCTTCATAATTTACTGCTCTCAAGTAACAGTTTAGCATTTGCGACGCGAGGTAAGGCTTTTGCGTAAAAAAAAGGAGAAGAGTAAAATAATAATAAAAAGCGAAACCATAAACCAAATATACTAAATGCGCTTAAAGCCCTGTTGACACTATCAAAGCTAGGTATGGAAAACTTTCGCCAAGGATTCTTGTTTACACTATTATTTTTTTTTCTTTTTCTTGGTTGATGTTAAAAGTGGGAAGACACATATAACCAACTTTTGTACATAAATATGCCACACAAGTATTGTAATGAAGACCAGAAAAAAGTACTGGTTGCTAAATTGAATAAACAAATCCTTCAACAGTCTTGTTGTCTTGTTTAAGAACTCCCTTAGTGCCAGTTTAAGTTAAAATCATTTCAAAATATGACATGTCAATCTTCCATGGCAGTTGCCTGTCGGACTTTGCTTGTTGACATTTTATTTTTCAGTCTTTTTACCATGTGGTTTTGTTTTACAAAGCTTCATCGTTTTCAAACTGCTGTCTGGCTAATTCAGATTCAAGTCCATCAAAGATTCAAGAAAAATAGGAACGATGATTTTCATTCCATCAAAGTCCTTCAAAGTTTTCAATCGACGTTTTCTTTGACCATTGACCAAATTTCTTTGTCAGTGTCAAAAGGGCTTCATATTTTTTTTATACCATGCCCTGTTGACACTATCTAAAAAGTGTTCTTGGACAAAGAAAAATTAGTAGAAATTTTATGTGGTCTTTGGATAACCTTTATCAGAATCTTTAAGGACTTTGATCGAATATAAACAGTTGGTATTATTCTTGAAAATTAATAGACTTTGAACGGACTTATAACCATTTAGATGGCAGTTCAAAAATAATACTTTTCTTTATATACTAGTATGTAATCTTCATAGGGAGGTTTTTGGAAGAAAGCTCTTAGTATCCTGTTCCCTGATTTTCTTCTGTCTAGTCCTCGATATGTATTTTCGATATAAAAATATATATACAATGTATCAACAATTTAGAAAATGAAATCATTTGTTCATTAAAACAAACAATTGTTGATTTTATATTACCCAGAAAACTTTGACAAAGCTTTAATTAAGTATCCTTGACCATTTCGAAATCTTTGAGTGTCAAAGGGCTTAAAGTTTGATTCATTTACATAATCGTAACGCCTCATAGGCAGGGAAAGGGGGAAAAAAGAGATATCAATTCATCGTAAAACTTATAGAAGAATGCATAGTAATTTTCATGCCCACTGAAAAACTAATATAATTAAAGGAATTTCATCCTTTTTGTTGTAGATATGAAAATACCTATGACAGCACCCGTTGTTACGACAGTACTGCACGGTGCTGGACCAGCATGTGAAGCTACATTTATACAACACTTCATGATTCCTCACAATTTACAGGCAAATACACCAGAGCCTACAGATCCTAAGGCATACCTTGTTACCATGCCTTCAATGAATGTTTATGTAAAGTAAGGTTGCATTTATTATAAATGTTTCATTTGAATGAGGTAGGTACGGTCTCGTCTGCTCACGCGACACACGAGAATTCACGATAAAACTGAAATTTTGAAAAAAAAAATCCCGCCAAAACATTACGTTTGATGGTGATGACGTTTCATTTTTGTTTACAACTTATAAAACTGCCTCTAAATTTAACCTTATTCATAATTCATATTACTTTGGAAGGAGACATATAGATATGCTGCTATAAGAGGGAATGCTGTCCACTCTCTTCCGCCTTAAAACTAAGGCTCGCAAAGCACCTCTTTCAAGAACTTTGAAGCAAATAATCAATATCCCTAAACTTGGACTTCAGTATCCCTGAATATTTCTTACTTGTAATGTGTATTTTACAAATTATCGAGATCCCGATAAAAATCAATAATTCAAATTTCTCCAATAAAAAAGATTAAGTTACTACATCTTAATCCATACCCCTATAAGAAAAAAAAATAGCAAATAATTCATTACATGAGTACGGTACAGAAAAGAAAAATGAAGACACAAATGAACAGATGAACAACATGGTCACAATGATACATTGTTGGGATCAGAAGCACCAGTAGAGTAAGAATCTCCCGGATTCTTATAAGACACCTGCCACGTTGAACATGTCGATACCGGTAGTAAAGTCAAAATGTAGTAGAGGAAAAAAAACTTCAGCTGTGAAGGGAAAATAGTATTGAATCAATTGTTGAGAATTAACGATGTGGGGATATGGAGATTGAGAAGTCTGCGTATTTTTACTACGGTACTGTACAAACCAAGAATTCAAGGAATCACAAACTCTTATTAAAGTTATATTAATGATTATGAACTTAGGTCATTTGAGGTGATGAAATGGTAGAATAGCAGAACTTTGTTTAATTGACTCAGCATTTACTTCGTTTTTGTTTAAATATATTCCTATATGTTTCAGATCATTTGGTGGCCGCCCTAACATGACAGACTTTGTAGAAAAAATTGACGAACTCGCCCAGGAAATCAACAATCCGAGTCTATATCAAGATGCTATGTATGATTTTGCTGGCTATGATGACCCATACGCTTTACACAGACACAACGAAGTTTGGTTGATAGCTAAAAACTGAACACACCCATAAAAACTGAATATGATTTACAAATTCACAGCAGGATAACGCTTTGAAAAAAAAAACAGATTTCCGAAATTATTTGGATACCTGTACGACCATATTGTGTGAATGTACATTGTCATTCATTGAATGAGAAATTCATGTCCGTCCCATCAATACACATATCATCCTTTCGTGTATTGAATGTAATCAAAATAATAAATCCAGCAAAACTTGTGGACCGAATTTATAGAACAAATAAATGATTTTTTTTCCTTAGTACTAGATAAAAATTCAAAATATATACAAGTTTTGAACTCAGTAATCACAACTTTTATTAATAAGGACGAAACGTTTCATTTTATTGTTTTTATTTGTATGTTTATTTGTTTTGTTAATAAATTTATAAAATTATTAGTACCGATATTTCTATTGATACACGTCATTAACCAACGAGAGCTCTGAAAAACAGCAACATCATATATTACAAATGCTCTGTAAAATTGACACAACTCTGAAGTTTGTTCGAGATTTAGTATCAGTTGATCTATTACTTTATCTTGACTTTGGCAAAGGATGCAATCTTACACTATTGCAATAAAATTTAATTCTTTAGTTTCCTTTGTCAGATAGAAGTCTGAAAGCTAATAAGTTTTAGTTAGACAGTGTAATCAACTAAAGCTATCAATAAAACCAATATTCCTGTAAAAAATGGAAAACTTCCATGCATATATATAGTATCGATATCAAACGTCAATGGGTTGTTTCTTTTGAATCTTTTGAAATTTTTGCAAATAAGGGACCGACCATTTAACTTGAAGGGGGGGGGGCTATGGT
>MJUU01033168.1:0-23384 GCA_002080025.1 Modiolus philippinarum | reverse complement strand
ACACTGACATGGTACTGCGATAAAAATAAAAACAGTGGCAGCAAAATGGACGATATATATTTTACTACTGTATTTTAATACTATTTGGAAATATGAAGCCTTGTGTAACAGTTTGTATGACCATCTGCACATTTTTGAGTTAAAAATAATACAATTTGTACAAAATCATGAAATAAAATAAATAACTGCCCAGTTTTTCATTTATCAAAATTACAAACATTGAAAAATATCTTTCAACATATTCTTAAATAAATTCTTTTAATTGTGAAAACGTATGCACTCAATAAATCTGCTATAAAACTAGTAAGTATTAAAACAGACAAACTTTTCGTGTGTTTAAATCTTTGTTCTGCAAAATGTATTTATATAATATTTTCAACCATTTGCTGTGCACATTCAGATGAAAACTTCAGCGAAGCTGATAAAATTAGAACCTCAGTTGTTCCCAGAACAATTGAGAGGTCGGTCCAATTAATTCAGGCCACCTATAAATTGATATGAGGCCTTTGCGTTGAACAAACATGTGTAGGTGATACGAGTTATTGCTACAAAACTTTGAACTTTGATATGTAGATAAAAATGCTGGAGAAAATGTGTGTCCTGTTACGATCTACATTTGTAGCAAAGGAAAGGGTGATTAAACCAACAGTTTGGAACCTATGGACCAAAAACTGATTTTCGACAATCGATTTCCGGTTTTCTTTTGCTTGTCGCTTAATACCATTATAGTAACAATAATGTATTAAATACAAAAATGTACAAGAAGATGTTTCTTTCAAAATCAGGTCAATATCAAAGTATCATGGACAACAAAAACTTTCGTTTTACGTCAATGTATATTGATAAATATACATATTAAAGGTATATATATAGTGTCTTAGTTTAATCGGTTAATCTGAAATGAGAGCATTATGGCACAACTTCCGGATAGACCTATCAATTGTTCATCGAACAATTGACATACTAGTTATATAAAAAATTCGTATTTTGAGAATTTATATAAGCTCTGTTGTATGATAACTTGAATTGACCTTCTTATATTTTTTCAATGATTTGATTTGATCTGAACAGATGAGACATAAGTTGTCAAAACGGCCATATGCAGAAACTAAATTTACAATAACTTAGGATTTTGTTATTTATGTTTTCCCCAAATATTGTTTTATGATTTCCCTGAAATTCCGCAAACAGGTTTTAGGGACACACAAGAGGTGGGCCCTTTCTGAATTTGTCAAAATTCTAGTTACTTTTTTGCTTTTTAATTTTTACGTCTCATTATCCAACTATCAATCTGTCCATCTGTGTTTCCTTGTAAACTTCACATTTTTCATCGTCTCTAAAACAAATCATCAAATTACAATTGACCTTTACAGGAATTCTAACTCATGGGTTTTCTACAAATGATCCTCAATGCCTTCAGGTCATTGCAATGAAAAATATGGTCACTATGTACAGCAGTCAGTAGATATTTGAGTGGTAAAAAAATCTCAGAAAATGAAAGTTAAATTTGTTGTAGCATGTGCAAAGAGTGGCTGTTACATTGAATTCTTGTAAATTTGCTATGTTTCTTATATCTTGAAAGAAACTGCAAGGTGAAATGTTCTGAACATTTGATCTTTTAAGGTTTCATTAGTTTCCTTGAAGAAACATAGACTCTGTTTTTAGATGACCGACTTAAAAATCTTTGAGTAATTGCAGATATAGATGACTCTGTTTTCCGATGACCTACTTAAAAATCTTTTGAGTCTATAGTTACACAAGTTTAGAAAATGGTTAATGAGATCAAAATACTGTTTTTGTATAATAAATGTTGACAAAATTACAGCCCTGTAAAGACATGATAACCAAAGCTAGACAAGGGTGTTCAAGATATTGTGAATTTAAAATCTATCAAGATCTCAAAGAAACATAAACAAATTTGAGCAATGCTAACTTGACTGGTATTTTGGTAACGTTTATGAAAAGTCCAAATTTTGCATATTGACCTTGAAAGTAAAGTTCAAGGTCAAGTTCACATTACTCAAAAATAATTTACATTCCACACATTTGTCATATAAAGATAATACCTACCGGTATATATAAAATACCAAAGTTGTATAAAATGAAATATTTGTAGAAAAGAGAACACAAAAAAGTCTCCCAATTTGACCTTGACAACAAAGTTCAAGGTCATAGGTTAACTTACATCATATGCGCAATTTTATCATGGGAGCATTTACCAAACTATCAAACATGAAGGTCCTGTGCTGAATGATACAGAAGTTAGTAATCAAATACAAGAATCAAGTTCTTCTATTCCATTATTTTGACCTTGAAAACACTGTTCATGGTCAAAGAACATAACCTTGATTCAAGACGAAAATGGTGCTCATTATGAAACACATACACCTAAGTAGTATAACGGGTTACCTCAGACCACTTTTGGCGAGGAGCCCCATAGTGCATTCTTTGTAAAATATTTTCATTTTCCCCTTATTTTCCCTAAAATATGCAAATTAGTTCAGGAGCGAATTTTTGTGCTAATATAGAGGGTGCTGCAATCGTTATTGACGAGGTGCTAAGTGTGTCATTGACCTTTGGCCTGGTCCGTAGGTGTCGTCTTTATCCTAACCCTAACCTTGCATTTATCTTTGTACTAACCCCAACCTTACACTTATCCTGGTAGTAACCCTAACTTTTCTGTTGTTAGTAATGTTTTTATTCATGACTAACCCTAACCATTTTTCTTCTATGTCTCCATAGTTACTTTCCATTTTCAAACTTGTTTGATTACCTCCCTTTTACCTCTTACCTACGCTGCTATGACAACTCTATATTCATTCATTATTTATTTTCGAATATTATTTTAATATTCTCGTGTTATCTCCCTTTGATCTTACCTAAGTTGCTATGACAACTTTTATTTTTATTTATTTATTTTTATTTATATTTTATAGTTTATTCTTTTTCATTATACATTTGTATTTTTTTATTATTTTTCATTATTATTATATTTATTTATAATATCATTTTATTTCTTTTATTATTTTCTATTCAATTATTGGTTTAATTTTCTTTATTGATTTAATTTATATTATTAATTATTTATTTATTTATATTATTAATTATTTATTTTATTCATTTTTTTTATTCATTTAATATTTATCATTTTTTATTTATTTCATTCGTTTTTAAATTAACTTTATAATTATTTTTATTATATATTTATTTATTATCATAACCTATTTGTATCATATTTATTTATTTTATTTATATTTTTTTTCCAAATATTTCTTTATTAAATATGTTTATTACTACTTTTATTATTTTTATTATTTTTTTCTATTTCATTTTTAATTTTTTATTATTTTTTATTCTTATTATTCTTTTATATTATTTTATTATTTCATTATTATTTTGAACAATATTTATTATATTCTTTTATTATTATTTTATTTACTTTTTATTTCATTTTTGATTTATCATTTGTTTTTATTTTTATTATTTTGTATTATAATTTATTATTTCATTATTATTTTCATTATCTATTAGTTACTTTATTGATATTTTTAATTAATATTTTATTTATTGTATTAATTATTTTTATTGTTACTTTTATTTTATTTTTCATTTCCTTTTTAATTTATTATTTACTATTTTTATTTATTAACTATTATTATTATTGCCAATATTTATAATTATTTATTATTTTTTTATTAATTTTTCTTTTCTTTCTATTGATTTTTCATGATTATTATATTTATTTATTTATTTATTTTAATGTTATTTCTATTTTGGCTAATATTTAGATATCCCAACAACTTTATGATTTATTTTTCTCAACCTGAACTACCTTACCCCAACTTAACCTAATAAAAACCCTAACCTGAACCATAACTTATCACTTATCATTAATATATATGTAATCCTAACCTAAAAGATTTAAATTATACTGATCTTACACTTGAAAATCATTTTATTTATTAATTAATGATAACCTTACCTAAAGCTTTCAAACAAACACTAACGTTAATAATGGTATCATCCCCAATAGTCATTTCCCTAACACTTGTGTAATAACAGTATCTCTTATGTATATAACAGTAACTCTAACCCATATGTACATAACCCTAACTCTTACATATAGAACAGCAACCCTTATGTATATAACCCTACACTTTTGTATATGACACTAACCCTTGTGTATATAACAGTAATTCTTAACTTATTGTTTATAACCATAACCCAAATAATAACCCTAACCCTAATGCATATAACAGTAACCATTATGGATATAACAATAACGCTAATGTATACAACAGTAACCGTAACCCTTATGTATACAATGTATAACAATAACCCTAATTCTTATGTATATAACGATAATCCCAACCCTTTGGTATAGAACTCTATGTATATAACAGTAATTCTTACCCTAATGTGTATAACCATAACCATTATGTATAACTCTAACCTATGTATATAACTCTAACCCTTATGTATATAACAGTAACCATAACCTTAATGTATATAACAGTAACCTAGCCCTTATGTATAACCCTTACCTTTATCCGATCTGTTTACCTAACCATACTGATGGATATTATAATTCATTGAAAACACATAATGAAACGTTTATGACTATGAACTGACACAAAACATCAATAACATTGATATGAACATAACGTTATCCATAACTATGAACTTAAAATAGCAAAATACAATGATATGAACAAATACAAATAAAAAAAGTCTAAACATCAACATGAAGTGACACAACATATGAAAACAAATAGATACTGACGACAAAATGAACTAAATATAAAAGTATCAACAATAAAAAATTACTTGAATTGTAACAACATATGAAAACATACTAATGTGAACAACAAATATAAACAGAAACGTTTATATATCAACATAAAGTAATACAAACTATGAACACAAATTGATATTGAAACAATATGAACAGCAAATACAAGCATCGATGTTAAAAGATCAACATTAAATGTTACAACATATGAATGTGAACACCAAATACGAACAGAAACATTGAAACATCAACATAATCTGACGCAAGATATGTAAACATGTGAACATTGATACGAATATTAACACCAAATCATAAGCATAAGTTAAATAAGACTATAAAGTGATATTTAAACATATGAATATTAACACTGATGTGAACCATAAAATGTTAACATAACGTCAGCTATGACTATCAGGTGACATAAACTATGAACACAAATAGATATTGAAACAACATGAACTACAAATACAAACATAAGGATAAATATGAAGTGATACAAAATGAAATTGACGTCAGCTATGACTATCAACTGACATAAACTATGAACACAAATTGATATTGAAACAATATGAACTATGAAAGTAGATGTAAACTTTGACATCAAAACATAACATGACACATGAAATATGAACATAAACTGACACAAAATATGTAAACATATGAACATTGACACGAATGTTAATATCAAACATATGGGCACGAGCAAAGTCGTATTTGACGAGGTGGTGCGAGGTGGTGCAGGAAGTGACGTCACCGGAAGTGACGTAGAGCGGAAATGAGGTCACCGGAAGTCACGTGATCGGAAGCGGAAGTCACGTGACCGGTTGTTGACATGTCAACATTGCACATGCGCAAGGTGGAGTGGGATTCCCTTAAAATCTATTTATAGAACGGGGGAAGCCCAAACTCGTACCCATATACTACTTGGAGTAACCCTTAATTTTTTAGTATTGTTTGCGTATTTTCGTTCCTTTGTGATGTCACACTAGGGTAAATCGATGTCGCTGAATCGATTGGTGTAGGTTTCGAAGCTCTAGCTACGAGTGTGAACGAGATATCGGCCCTAAACGGCCCTAAATCGGCCCTGACCCTTAGTATTACTATTATAGGCTTATGATATATGGATTTGATGTACTTTCATACTTCTAAAGAGATTAGTCAAGGTAGATAATGGCTTAAACCTACTGTTATAGAGATATTAGCCCTTTTAATTTTGAGATCGGCCCTAGTCGGCCCTAGATCGGCCTTAATCTTAACTATTGATACTATAAACCTATGATATATGGATTTAAGGTACACTTATAGTTCTAAAGCGATTGGTATAGGAAGTTAAATCCTTTAACGTAATAGAATGAAGTTATTGGTCCTTAGAAATCAAAAATCGGCCTTAGTTGGCCCTAATTCGGCCCTAGATCGTTCTTTATCCGAACTGTTGTTAATTTAGTCATATCATATATCAATACCTTCATACTTCTAAATCGTTTGGTCGTACTGTCGACGTGATATCTGTTACCTTTAACAAGTCTCGTTCAGTACGAGATTTTACGTTATTTCATTTTATCTCGACGTACAAGTTCGTATTTTGTTTCATTTGTTTTAAGTTTTATTGTATTGCTGTTCATTTTTCATGTTGCATATCGTGTTTTGGATGTTTTTATCGCCGTTTTGTTGTCTTTATCGGCCTTTTTACGGCTTTTTGCTGCTGCTGCCGCCGCCGCCGCCATAGCCCATCATCCCACCACCACCACCACCACCACCACCCAAATACCTTTAAACCACCACCACCACCACCACCAACACCCAGATACATTAAAATCACCATTTTTACCATTGCAATACTATATTTTCCTTTTTTGCTAACACAATACCATGATATCACCATGGTTACTAACATGAAATCACCATTTTTACCACCAAAATACTTTAAACTAATGTATCATTTAATGCTGATCTTTAAATATTTATGCTGGTTTTTATTATTCATATTGTCTTCAATATCGATTTGTTTACATATTTAGATGTGATTGTCTCATTCTTAACAATTTTTTAATGTTATATTTAAGTTTTGTTTTCATTAATGTCAATAAGTTTTCGTGTTTGCTGTATTTGTGTTCATATATCACGTGTTACAATGTGTTTTCAATAAATTTATCACATTCATTTCACCAATAGTTGTATTTCTGTTCATTGTTAACGTTATGTGCCTTGTTTTGATATTAACATTCGTGTCAATGTTCATATGTTTACATATTTTGTGTCAGTTTATGTTCATATTTCATGTGTCATGTTATGTTTTGATGTCAAAGTTTACATCTACTTTCATCATTTCGTGTATTTCTGTTCATATTTATCGTTTCATATTGTGTTTTTGTGTTCAAGTTTGCATTTGTTGTCATCTATTGTTGTGTTTGTGTTCATACTTAACGTTTTGTTTCGTGTTTTGATGTTAACATTCATGTCAATGTTTGTATGTTTGTTCAATTTTTCTGTTTTCAATGTTCAACCAGTTCGTATTTGGTGTTCACATATATATGTTGTATCATTTACTGTTCATGTTTAACCATTAATGCTTGAATATATTGTTCATATTGTTTGTAATATCAATTAGTTTTCATATTTTGTGTCGCTTAATGTTCATAGTTCAACATTTCTACTTGTATTTGGTGTTCATATTCGTATCAATGTTCATATGTTTTTGTCACGTAAGGTTAATGTTTCAATGTTTCTGTTCGTATTTGGTGTTTGCATTCATATCAATTTTCATATGTTATCGTCACGTAAGGTTAATGTTTCAATGTTTCTGTTCGTATTTGGTGTTTACATTCATATCTTGTACCATTTAATGTTGGTCTTTTAACATTTATGCTTGTTTTTGGTGTTCACAGTCACGGGTTTTCATAGTTTGTTTTACTTTATGTTGATCTTGTAACATCTATGCATGTATTTGTTGTTCATTTTGTCGTCAGTATCCATTTGTTTTCATAGTTTGTGTCACTTCATGTTTACTTCGTCATCCATTTGTTGTTTACATCCATATGTTGTATTACTTCATGTTGATCTTTAACCATTTATGCTTGTATGCATTGTTCATATTGTCTTCAATATCAATTTATTTTCATAGTTAATGTCAATTTATTGTCATAGCTGACGTTATGTTTATATTTTTTGGTTCACATTAGTGTTAATATTCATACGTTTACATGTTTCAATATCACTTTTTAGTCGTAGTTAACTGTATGCTTATGATTTGGTGTTCACATTCGTGTTAATGTTCATATGTTTACATGTCCTGTGTCAATTCATTGTCATAGTTGACATTATTTCTTTGTTTAGCTTACATTAATGTTCTTAAGTTGTCATGTTCTGTTGTGTTTGTGTTCTATTTCATGTTGTATCACTTCATATTTATCCTTATGTTTGTATTTGTAGTTCATATTGTTTCAATATCTATTTGTGTTCATAGTTTATGTCAGTTGATAGTCATAGCTGACGTCAATTTCATTTTGTATCATTTCATATTTATCCTTATGTTTGTATTTGTAGTTCATGTTGTTTCAATATCTATTTGTGTTCATAGTTTATGTCACCTGATAGTCATAGCTGACGTTATGTTAACATTTTTTGGTTCACATCAGTGTTAATATTCATATGTTTTAATATCACTTTATAGTCTTATTTAACTTATGCTTATGATTTGGTGTTAATATTCGTATCAATGTTCACATGTTTACATATCTTGCGTCAGATTATGTTGATGTTTCAATGTTTCTGTTCGTATTTGGTGTTCACATTCATATGTTGTATCATTTAATGTTGATCTTTTAACATCGATGCTTGTATTTGTTGTTCATATTGTTTCAATATCAATTTGTGTTCATAGTTTGTATTACTTTATGTTGATATATAAACGTTTCTGTTTATATTTGTTGTTCACATTAGTATGTTTTCATATGTTGTTACAATTCAAGTAATTTTTTATCGTTGATACTTTTATATTTAGTTCATTTTGTCGTCAGTATCTATTTGTTTTCATATGTTGTGTCACTTCATGTTGAGGTTTAGACTTTTTTATTTGAATTTGTTGTTCATATCATTGTATTTTGCTACTTTAAGTTCATAGTTATGGATAACGTTATGTTCATATCAATGTCATTGATGTTTTGTGTCAGTTCATAGTCATAGATGTTTCATTATGTGTTTTCAATGAATTATAATATCCATCAGTATGGTTAGGGTAACAGATCTGATAAAAGTAAGGGTTATACATAAGGGCTAGGTTACTGTTATATACATTAAGGTTATGGTTTCTGTTATATACATAAGGGTTAGAGTTATATACATAGGTTAGAGTTATACATAATGATTATGGTTATACACAGTAGGGTAAGAATTACTGTTATATACGTAGAGTTCTATACCAAAGGGTTGGGATTACCGTTATATACATAAGAATTAGGGTTGTTGTTATATACATAAGGGTTACGGTTACTGTTGTATACATTAGCGTTATTGTTATATCCATAATGGTTACTGTTATATGCATTAGGGTTAGGGTTATTATTTGGGTTATGGTTATAAACAATAAGTTAAGAATTACTGTTATATACACAAGGGTTAGTGTCATATACATTAGTGTAGGGTTATATACATAAAGGTTGCTGTTCTATATGTAAGAGTTAGGGTTATGTACATATGGGTTAGAGTTACTGTTATATACATAAGAGATACTGTTATTACACAAGTGTTAGGGAAATGACTATTGGGGATGATACCATTATTAACGTTAGTGTTTGTTTGAAAGCTTTAGGTAAGGTTATCATTAGTTAATAAATAAAATGATTTTCAAGTGTAAGATCAGTATTATTTAAATCTGTTAGGTTAGGATTACATATATATTAATGATAAGTGATAAGTTATGGTTCAGGTTAGGGTTTTTATTAGGTTAAGTTGGGGTAAGGTAGTTCAGGTTGAGAAAAATAAATCATAAAGTTGTTGGGATATCTAAATATTAGCCAAAATAGAAATAACATTAAAATAAATAAATAAATAAATATAATAATCATGAAAAATCAATAGAAAGAAAAGAAAAAATAATAAATAAAATAAATAATTATAAATATTGGCAGTAATAGTAATAGTTAATAAATAAAAATAGTAAATAATAAATTAAAAAGGAAATGAAAAATAAAATAAAAGTAACAATAAAAATAATTAATACAATAAATAAAATATTAATAAAAAATATCAATAAAGTAACTAATAGATAATGAAAATAATAATGAAATAATAAATTATAATAAAAAATAATAAAAATAAAAACAAATAATAAATTAAAAATGAAATAAAAAGTAAATAAAATAATAATAAAAGTATATAATAAATATTGTTCAAAATAATAATGAAATAATAAAATAATATAAAAGAATAATAAGAATAAAAAAAAAATAAAAAAATAAAAATGAAATAAAAAAAATAATAAAAATAATAAAAGTAGTAATAAACATATTTAATAAAGAAATATTTGGAAAAAATATAAATAAAATAAATAAATATGATACAAATAGGATATGATAATAAATAAATATATAATAAAAATAATTATAAAGTTAATTTAAAAACGAATGAAATAAATTAAAAATGATAAATATTAAATAAATTAAAAAAAAAAATAAATAAAATAAATAATTAATAATATAAATAAAATAAATAATTAATAATATAAATAAATCAAATAAAGAAAATTAAACCAATAATTGAATAGAAAATAATAAGAGAAATAAAATGATATTATAAATAAATATAATAATAATGAAAAATAATAAAAAAAATACAAATGTATAATGAAAAAGAATAAACTATAAAATATAAATAAAAATAAATAAATAAAAATAAAAGTTGTCGTAGCAACTTAGGTAAAAGTTGGATCAAAGGGAGATAGATAACACGAGAATATTAAAATAATATTCGAAAATAAATAATGAATGAATAAAGAGTTGTCATAGCAACTTAGGTTAGAGGTAAAAGGGAGGTAACTCAAACAAGTTTGAAAATGGAAAGTAACTATGGAGATATAGAAGAAAAATGGTTAGGGTTAGTCATGAATAAAAACATTACTGATCTAACAACAGAAAAGTTAGGGTTATTACCAGGATAAGTGTAAGGTTTGGGTTAGTACAAGGATAAGTGCAAGGTTTGGGTTGGGATAAAGACGAGACCTACGGACCAGGCCAAAGTTCAATGACACACTTAGCACCTCGTCAATAACGATTGCAGCGCCCTCTATATTAGCACAAAAATTCGCTCCTGAACTAATTTGCATATTTTAGGGAAAATAAGGGGAAAATGAAAATATTTTACAAAGAATGCACTATGGGGCTCCTCGCCAAAAGTGGTCTGAGGTAACCCGTTATACTACTCACCTACAAAATTTCAATGGTCTACATAATAGAGTTAAAGAAATATGATCCAAGTAAAAACACCACATAAAATATTCAGAAAAATCTGATGTTACGCTGTTGGATACCCTGATCTTGCATCTCATGTGTATTACCACTCCAGAATGGGATCATCACGTTTGTCATAAATTCTAAGTCGTCTAATCGAGAGGCGTGTAAACGCGAAGGCGACATTTTTGTAAATTTTGACTGCGATGTACTAACTGAAATATTGGTACTAAGTGAAGAAAATCGACTATATAAAGAAAATTGACAATATATTGAGAGGTAATATACATTATTTTAGTGATGTGTAATCTCATTTTCATTAAAAACAAACTTTCATCGATTTTGCTAAAACTTAAATAATGACTGAAATATTTCTATACATGTATTCATCTTTATGTAAATGTAAGAATGAAAGTTGTAAATTAAATATATTTCGAACTGAAAATTTTACAGGAGAGGTAATCATATAAAATACCTTACGAACTGTAAAAATCTATTTATTGAATAGGAAAAATGAAAGGATATGGAGTGAATGTACATGTGACAAAAACGCGCACGAAACATAGAGAAGTCCAGTTTTTCAAGGACAGGGCTTTTATTCCTGTAGTATTGATAAATTGAGTCAAGTGACCATATAGGCACACTCATAATACATGTGGGTACCCGTCATCCCGGGGTGGGGGGGGGGGGGGGGGGGGGGGACTTCCATTATTTTGGTACACGGGGATGTGCCAAAAATTCGGGTATGGTTTTTTGTTTGAAATATATAAATTTGGGTGTGATTTCAAACCAATTGTATATAAATTTGCAAAGTTCTTCAATTTCTTGCAAAAATACTTTCTTAATCTTTACATTATTTCATCTCATGATGATTTTTCTATATAAATGTATCGTGTCTTTCAGAGATGTTAGTGTTTACTCTCTGTAAACTTTACTGACATGAATGTTGAAGCAGTTTTTCAGCTTCAAAGACTGCATTATGTCTATATTAAATAATGCCTGTAGTGAGCAGTTGATGAAATTAACCTTGAGAACTACTGAATCGATTTGAACAGAACTTGGCATTAATGATGCATATGAGGTGCTGACTAAGTATTGTGACTTTGGTACCTATATGTCATCCAACATGGCCATCTGCGGGGAACTTAATTTATTACTTGACTGTTTGGAAAGAGCATACAAAGAATTATCTGAAACAACTTGGCTAGTTAGAACAAAACTTAACCCCAATGTATCTTAGATGGTCCCCTTCAAAACTGATGTCCTTCAAGTCTGCACCTTATGCAAATTGGCTACCAATGGGAAACATAGTTTAATATAGGAGTACAATCAAAGATCTTCTTCTTTAAAACCATTTGAGTAGTATATGGGCACGAGCAGATTAGTATTTGTGGTGGTGGATGCGATGGATCACCGGAAATGACGTAGACCGGAAATGACGTCACCGGAAGTCACGTGACCGGAAACGGAAGTCAAGTGACCGATGTATAACATGTCAACATTGCACATGCCTACCGGAAGTGTGTATTTATCAACTGTACGTAGCCGTATTGACCGGAAATGACGTGTTTGAACAACACGTGACCCCGCAGGGGTCACGGTTGACCTTATTACATGACGCATGCGCGACCGGAAGTGGTTGTGTATCTACTGTAAGGTGTAACACAACTAATTCCGTCTCCCATTGCCTCCCATGTTAAATTGCACATGTTTCTGTGCTCGTAGAATTTTTATCTGAAGTTCAAATAAAATGACACATGTCTCATCTGAAAGACACATCTTTCGGTAAACCCTCTTGAAAAAATCAACCGACCTTAACTGTAATATAAGAAAAAACTGGTTCCCGGAAGGTCACAACCCAGGGATAGGTACTTCCTGTCTGTGTTTTCACGGGAAAAATACCTCCGCTTTCAACTTTGATAAAATCTTTAATTTTCATCGAAATCGTATAAATTTAGGCTTAAAAGATTCACTATTGAATGCCTTTTCAATTTAATTCATAATGACTCGCCAACTTCTTTAATCTACGACGCTATTAACACTTCTTCGGAACTATGTCGTCTCAAATAAGAACTATATTCACATATGTGCCTGACTGGGTTCCGAATTAGTTGTGTTACACCTGTAAGTAGCAATGTTGACCGGAAATGACGTGTTGGAACAACACGTGACTCCGCAGGGGTGTTGTGTGACCTTACTACAGTGTACATGCGCGACCGGAAGTGGGCGTAGCCCCAGGTATAGACGGGAAGTGGTCTTATTGGAAGCCCTAGTCGGCCATTTTAATTGGCAGTCATGTATGTTCCTAAGTCGGAACGACTCGGGCGTGGTCATTCGGATGTTTTCCGAAGTTGTCGTTGTTTGTTGATCTGTGGGTGTTTTCTTTCAGGTCCGCGTTCATTGTTTTTACTAAGGGAGATAACCCTGACTAGTTATTTTCCCGCGGTTTTTATTAGTTGGTGTCTTCTATCACGTCCGCGTTCATCGTGCCCATTCAAATGGTTGTTAAGCACCTTGTTGGTTGCTAGGTGTCTTCTATCACGTCCGCGTTCATTATTTGGAAGGGGACATAAACTCTTGCTAGTATTTTTCCTGCATTCTTTTTTTTAAGTTTGTTGATTTCACCCGAGGCTTAGGCAAGATAATTCGTGATTTATTGATGTTTGTGCTAGTTTATATTTATGTTCACCAGTATTAAATGAGACTCACGCGTACGTTCTTTGTTGTGCTCGCGTGCTCATTTAACTATATTGCTGCTGCTGCTGCCGCGCTAGGTCGATTTGGCTGCTGCTGCTGTTTCAAGCTTAGAAAAGAAAAAAAATGCAAAATGTGAATTTTTTGTGAATCCAGCCATTATCTACTGAATCCATGAAAGGTCAATCTGCGTTTCACCATACTTGTGACTGGCTATCCAAAGGATAGGCCGCATAACCCCTTCCAACCTATTCCAACTGTCTTTGGCCTATCCTTTACGTAGATTAGTTGTCTTCGATTGATAGTGGGCAAGAATCCAATACTATAAAAAGCTATCTCTTACCTATAGCTTACTGCTAAACCTATCTAGAATTATAGTCCTCTTCTTCTAACAATAGTTGAACTGCAATTTGATTGTTCAGTATTCTGTACACCTTCAATCCATTTTGTCCCAAAACACAGCCGTTTTAACGTTGCAATACTTTTATCTGAATGATATTCCTTATTACATGTCATATTTTATTTTGAACCCTTACCATGTTTAGTTCTATCTTAGATACGCTCACGAGTATACTTTTTGTTGTGCTCCCGTGCTCATTTCAGTATTCGATGGTGGTGGTGGTGGGAGGATAGGCTATTGTGGTGGTTGTGGTGGTGGTGGTGGAGGTGGTGCCGGTGGTGGTGACAGTGGTTTTCGCGGTAGTTGGGCTTTTCTAATGGATGACAATTGTGTTGGTGAGTTTCTTCAGTTATTGATTTTTTTGCTTAATGGAACTACTCACGACTGCTCACATGACTCACGAGCTATTCACACGACTCATGAGTTGCTCACGAGTATCGTTTTCACAGTGCTCGCGTGCTCATTTTACTATATTGCTGCTGCTGCGCTAGGATAATAGTGCCCCTGCTGCTGCTGCTGCTGCTGCTGCTTTCAGCTTAGAAAAGAAAAAATACAATAACCTTAATCTAACCTTAACCCTATCTATTCTCTAACCCTAATCATAATTGAACCCTTATCCTATCTTCAATTTTACCCTAATTCTAACCATAATTTAACCTTTACCCTATCTTTAATCTAACCCTAACCTTATCTATAATATAAACCTAACCCTATCTATAATCTAACCCTATTCCTTACCATGCTCTAACCCTAACCATAAATTAACCCTAACCCTATTACAATACAACCCTAATCCTAACCCTAACCCTATCTATAATCTAACAGAAACCCTAACGCTATCTATAATCTAACAGTAACCCTAACCCTATCTGTTATCTAACAGTAACCCTTACCCTAATAACAATCTAACCCTAACCCTAACCATAGAAGTAATAAGCAGTGTTCTGTCTCCAACATTAGATAAATTCATTATTTGTTCTGAGCGGTACAATGTATTTCTCTTATGCTACAGACAGAACACTGCTTATTACTAATATGGTTAGGGTTAGGGTTCGATTGTTATTAGGGTTAGGGTTACTGTTAGATTACAAAAAGAGTTAGGGTTACTGTTAGATTATAGATAGCGTTAGGGTTTCTGTTAGATTATAGATAGGGTTAGGGTTAGGATTAGGGTTATATTGTAATAGGGTTAGGGTTAATTTATGGTTAGGGTTAGAGCATGGTAAGGGTTAGGGTTAGGTTTATATTATACATAAGGTTAGGGTTAGATTAAAGATAGGGTAAAGGTTAAATTATGGTTAGAATTAGGGTAAAATTGAAGATAGGGTAAGGGTTCAATTATGATTAGGGTTAGAGAATAGATAGGGTTAAGGTTAGATTAAGGTTATTGTATTTTTTCTTTTCTAAGCTGGAAGCAGCAGCAGCAATATAGTGAAATGAGCACGCAAGCACTGTGAAAACGATACTCGTGAGCAGCTCGTGAGTCGTGTGAATAGCTCGTGAGTCATGTGAGCAGTCGTGAGTAGTTCCATTAAGCAAAAAAAATCAATAACTGAAGAAACTCACCAACACAATTGTCATCCATTAGAAAAGCCCAACTACCGCGAAAACCACTGTCACAACCACCGGCACCACCTCCACCACCACCACCAGCACAACCACCACAATAGCCTATTCTCCCACCACCTTCACCATCGAATACTGAAATGAGCACGAGAGCACAACAAAAAGTATACTCGTGAGCGTATCTAAGATATAACCATGGTAAGGGTTCAAAATAAAATATGACATGTAATAAGGAATATCATTCAGATAAAAGTATTGCAACGTTAAAACGGCTGTGTTTTGGGACAAAATGGATTGAAGGTGTACAGAATACTGAACAATCAAATTGCAGTTCAACGATTGTAAGAAGAAGAGGACTATAATTCTAGATAGGTTTAGAAGTAAGCTATAGATAAGAGATAGCTTTTTATAGTATTGGATTCTTGCCCACTATCAATCGAATACAATTAATCTACGTAAAGGATAGGCCAAAGACAGTTGGAATAGGTTGGAAGGGGTAATGCGGCCTATCATTTGGATAGCCAGTCACAAGTATGGTGAAACGCAGATTGACCTTTCATAGATTCAGTAGATAATGGCTGGATTCACATAAAATTCACATTTTGCATTTTTTTTCTAAGCTTGAAACAGCAGCAGCAGCCAAATCGACCTAGCGCAGCAGCAGCAGCAGCAATATAGTGAAATGAGCACGCGAGCACAGCAAAAAACGTACGCGTGAGTCTCATTTAATACTGGTGAACATAAATATAAACTAGCACAAACATCAATAAATCACGAATTATCTCGCCTAAGCCTCGGGCGAAATCAACAAACTTAAAATAAGAATGCAGGAAAAATACTAGCAAGAGTTTATGTCCCCTTCCAAATAATGAACGTGGACGTGATAGAAGACACCTAGCAACCAACAAGGTGCTTAACAACCATTTGAATGGGCACGATGAACGCGGACGTGATAGAAGACACCCACAAATAAAAACCGCCGGAAAATAACTAGTCAGGGTTATCTCCCTTAGTAAAAACAATGAACGCGGACCTGAAAGAAAACACCCACAGATCAACAAACAACGACAACTTCCGAAAACATCCGAATGACCACGCCCGAGTCGTTCCGACTTAGGAACATACATGACTGCCCATTAAAATGGCCGACTAGGGCTTCCAATAAGACCACTTCCCGTCTATACCTGGGGCTACGCCCACTTCCGGTCGCACAAGCACACTGTAGTAAGGTCACACAACACCCCTGCGGAGTCACGTGTTGTTCCAACACGTCATTTCCGGTCAACATCGCTATTTAAAGTAGATACACAACCACTTCCGGTCGCACATGCGTCATGTGATAAGGTCATGACCCTGCGGGGTCACGTGTTGTTCCAACACGTCATTTCCGGTCACTATGGCTACCTACAGTTGATAAATACCCAATTCATTTCCGGTCAATATGGCTACCTACAGTTGATAAATACCCACTTCCGGTTGCGCATGCGCAATGTTGACATGTAATACATCGGTCACGTGACTTCCGTTTCCGGTCAACTGACTTCCGGTGACGTCATTTCCGGTCTACGTCACTTCCGGTGATCCACCGCATCCACCACCACAAATACTAATTTGCTCGTGCCCATATACTACTCATTTGGCCAGTTGGAAATAAACTTTGGCACAACACTTAATTTTCTTTAAAATTGTGTCCTGCAAATCCATCCCTTATCCAAGATGGCATGCAATAGGGAAAATAGTTTATTAAAGTTGGATCATATAACATAAATGTTTATTTACATAGTTTGAAAATGAGACCCTGTCAACTTATAAGTTTATTTGAAGTTATGTATCGGCCATGGTCCAGGTGAGCGATACAGGCTCTTGAGAGCCTCTTGTTCATTCGCGGACCAGTTTGTCGCCGGTACTACTTAAGGGCTACAACACTAAATGGGGATAATAACAAAATTACAGAACACAGTCACAGGAGTCGAAGTCCCTAAGACAAAAAGGCAAATCAACCGGAAAACACCAGACAAATTGTCGACCACAATGGTCCTGACTTGGTACAGGCATTTCAAAAGAAAGGGTGGGTTAAACCGGTTTATGGCATGCTTAAACTCTCCCCCCAATGCGGTAGTGTCCGGTAGAAACTGAACAGCAATTGCTATTGAAAGGTCGTAGACAGTAAAAAGAAATAATCGTCTCAGTACTAAGTAAAAAAAAAATTTGAAATAGAGTTTGGACCGAAACTATTAATTTTTCCACAAGGGATTGATGTAAGTGAGAACCGAACCGTCAATCCAAAACGAACAATCCAAGGACAATGGCAACATCTGAAACAACAAAGAAAAAGAGCAGAGACACAACGTGTGTACGGCACAGAAAAGAAAAATGAAGACACACACACACGTACAAAGATGAACAACACGGACCCAATAAAGATATCTTCCAAAGAACTTTTTTAATGATCGAATGAGGCGGACTTTTTTTTTTAAACTTGATTAATAAGGCGGCCACGGAAATAACTATGTCTAATGAGAAAGTCTGTATAATTTGTGCTAGCACTCGCGTAACGAATCAGCTGTGAAGCATACACTCCTAGTAAGCAGGAGAAGCTGGAATATTACTGTCCTCGTTAGGGAAATTTAAAAACGCCGCTTTTGTCGTAAATTTTATTACTGAGATGACCATTTTCGTCAAATTAGAGATGTAAGTCCAAAAAGGGTGCAGATCTTATATGGTTTCTGTCGTTTCCCTTATCTCTAGTTCTGGCGGATATATCAATGGGATTCATTTAGAAAAAGATGCATTATTGATGGAAAGTACATCCTCAAAATATCTATAAGTGAGATTGAAGGATATAGCATCTTTTATTTTATGATCTTTTCAGAGTCCCTGAAGAAAAATACAAAAATACCAAAATTGCATCAAAAACAGTAAAATTTTGTTATGCTGTACACGTGTTTCAAGGAGTAACCTCTCATCAGCAGCATTCGAATCGAATAATATGGAAAGTCAGTCTCGAAAATATGAAAAATTCAGTCTCGAATAATATAGAAGCAAGTCTGCAATTAGAGGAGCACAATTAGTGCCCATTGGTATGCCAACTTGGTGTTGATATATTTAGAATATATTAATAATTTATTCGGTCATAATGTTGTGTTGATCTTTGATAAAATTGTTGATTTTCTTCATCACGGAAGAGATGGGAAGAGATATCCCAATTCTTCAAAGAGTTATGGTAGAATGTAAAGCCCCTCTTACACTACACCGTATAACCTAAACGGACGCCAAACGTATATAAATAAATTATATCCGTTCGTCTCCGTTCATATACGTTTATCGTCCGTTCCTTATCCGGTGAATACGGTCCACGTGCGGTCATGTCTGTTTTTTACGGTGAAAATGTTTGAACATGCTCAAAACTTGGAACGTACATATACCGCACAATTTTTTCGGTGAATGTACGGTAGGTTTACGTTTTGTGCGGTTCCAATGCGTTGTATCTCCGTTATTCATTCTTTAGATGTCCGTCATACATACGTTCATTTACGGTAGATAAAATTGACGAAACGCACTTTAACCGGATAAAAAACGGATACACCGTTCGAGTTCCGAACTTACAACGGAAACTTACCGAAAGAGTACCGAATAGAACTAATTTTAATGGTTGTCTAAGTGGTCATCCAATATAGGATGCTATTTACTACTTTTTAAAGTATTTAATTTCGAAATTTGTGGAGTTATGCGGTATCTAGATCATTTCACGGATACTCCACTTAAGGCGAAGTGTACGTAATTCAACGCCTCTAGCGGATTGCGGGAGTAATGACGTGCCTCGTTAGTAACGTCATGATTGAAAAATGGACGGCGTCGAAATGTTATCGAGATCAATGTTATCGTGATGGGTCTGTTTTCAATAGAAATGTATAAATGGTCAGTCTAGATATTTTAGAAATTGTCCAGACAGTATTAAAAGACCGGTGAAAAATTTTGGAACTGTTCGTGCTGTTATAATACTTTAAAATGTCAAGAACATTACGGTGTTCATTTATTCATACAGTAACAGATAGATACGAGGGAGAATAACAGATATTTATAAAATATTGCATAATTTTCAATAACCAGTTGTAATAAAAGACCTTGCTAACTTTAGCCGACTTTGAATGCTTCTCATTTAAAAGCGCAAATATAAACAAGAGAAATGGAAAAAATGAATGTATCAATAAATATCGAAATTACTGTAAATTTAGTACCAAAGTTATTGTAATTTTAATGCCGAAGTTATTGTAAATTCAGTTCGGAAACTACTGTAAATACTGTCAATTCATTTCGGATATTACTGTTTAAATTTAGTACTTAAACCGTCCTGTAATTTAAGTTCCATATATAGTTTTTGTAAATTTTGCAGCTAAGTTTCTGAAAATTCGGCATGTTCTACCGATGTTACGTTGAATTTAATACCAAAAGTCAAATTTAGTTTCGAAGTTATTGTACATTTCGTACAGAAGTAACAGTCCCACTGAAATTTCTGTAATTTTAGTACTGTATATAACTATAGTACGTTTTGTGGGAGGTGATTTCACCCCGTTTCCTGTCATTAAAATGAGCAAATCCCGAAATACCGGACATTTTTTGCGAAAAGTGCTCCGATTTAAAAAAAAAACAAATTTTTGCAAGTCCCGTTAATAAAATTTCCATAAAATCACGATTTCACTTGTCTAAAAATAACTCTTTCTTTGTCCCGATGACAATTTTATCTCGAATTCCCGGCCTCTAAAAAAGGGGATCCGATTTCCCGAAGTTACAAATGGTTAATCCCAGCATCCCAAAAACGGTCTTGCCATCCCCTTTCTGTATCTAGTAACGAAGTTACAAATTATTGTTAATTTAGATCGGAAATTTTTGTAAAGTTAATTAGTATTAAAGTTATTGTACTTACGGAAATTACTGTCAATTTAATTGGTACCTTTATAGTTCATCTTAATTTTGTGCCGAAGCTTTTGTAACGTCAGTATTTACTATCACAATTGTGTTTAGTACCGAAATCACCGTAAATTTGAGGTGGTGGACAGGTGGGTGCCTTTCTCCTTACTCCCGCCCATTCGGTCTCCTTTATCTCGCCCCTATCTCCTTTCTTACGGTCTCTCTTTAGTATATGTCCGCCCCCTTCAAACTGGTTCCAAAGGTACTTTGAATCTAGTATCGAAGGGCGGAGGGGGTCTCATACTGGAATCCCGGTTTTATTTTATTTTTCTAAATCCCGAAATCCCGAACTACAAAGAAACTTAGAGACTGATGAAATCCCGATTCGCGGTGAATTTATTTCCCGAAATCCGGAGCTTAAATCATAAAAATCCCGAAACCCGGGCTTAAAAGCATATTATCCCGACATCCCGAAAATGGGCCGACCCACTCTAGTATCGAAGTAGTAACTGATATACATGTGCATTTACCTGATTTTTGTGCTGGCTTTTTTTTTCTCTTTACTTTGGGGTGGTTAGTTTGTATACTGAACACAAAAAGTTTAGCAAGAATTGGTGTGAATAAAAAGGGTCTATTTTTCAGGTTACTAAATCTCAATTATTAAATTAAATTTAACAATTGTGAGCTTGATTTGAGTTCGACTAATCAATAGCATTACGTCTGTCCATAAATTCTGAATATTGCATTAATTTTAAGCTAACTCGACCCAAAAAGAAATACATTGCAAAAAAGGGGGGGATATGCAAAAAATGTCAAATTTTTCATTTTTATGCAACGAAAGCCATCAAAATGTTTTTGATTACCAGAAGTGGTGATATAATGGGGATCATTAAGTGATCTTTGCACTTTTTTTGCAAAATATGAAAATCGCCTACGGGAAAAAAGTCCATGTTTATTTTCGGATCATAACTTGAAATGGATATCTCGTACACCCAATCTGACAAAGTGAAGAATTTCTTATGGTTGAATTAAAGCAAATATCGGTTATTTTTAGCCAATATCAGGATTAATCTGCATTTAAGCATTTTTGTTAAAAATTAAAACGGTTGAATATGTGTTGCTAATCTTTTTTTTTGTTGAGTATAATTATGTGTTTAGTTTATTTCATACAGCTATGAAAGAATACTTTGCATTGCAAAATATTCATCTTCTGCGTAGAAATATCTTTAGCAATGGACCCGGATCCGGAGAATTTCGAGGTGTAAAACAAATTCGATCTATTGTTTCGTTACAAGTAAGACATACTTGCAATTCCCGGCAACTAACTTCGGGATAGCCCTATCTTTAGCCTGAAAACTTGGGATGAAAATGATATAGCGTTACGAGATTGGCATGCTTTTAGCCGTGGTAAATCGAAATTGTCATTCCGAGTTTGACAGGATTCGCAAAAATTTGTTTCTTGCATAGGTTAAAACACGAACTTCGTTATACTTGATCAACTGATCAAACAATAAGAGGATTTCATTTACAAACAATATAACTCATTTTGAACATATGTAAAATATACAACTTTTGACCAGGTTGTGGTCATAACATATGTCCGGAAATTCGGAATTTGCTAAATTTATAGAGAGCAAATCGGAACGAGAACCCCTTTCGCCCAACTCAACCTCAATGTAGTGAAAATGGAAATAGGTGGGGTTATAGATTCACTATACAGTGGTGATTTTCTTTGACATTTGAATTAAAACAGAAAAGTCGGAACACCGTGAATTTATTTCATTCAGCATAGCAATTTTGCAAACTCATGTCATCTTCTTCAAAAATGTTTAAGCATGTAATCTGTCAAATACACTATAAAAAAACAAAATTAATTAAAATACATTTTCATACGTTTTTATGGAACGCCACAGCTGTCTTATGATGTAGATACTTGTTTACATGTTGTCACTTTCTTATTACATGTTGTGGTTTTGTAATTACTTTCTTTCATTTCATCTTTACTTTTTGTGATTACATATTTACTTTATGCTATTTCGTATTTACGTTCTGTCAGTTTGTCTTTACTTTATGTCATTTTATATTTACCTTTTATGGTTTTATATTTACTTTATGTCGTTTTATATTTACGTTGTGTGGTTTAGTCTTTACGTTATGTGGTTTAGTCTTTACGTTATGTGGTTTTGTCTTTATGTGCAGTGATTTTTTAATTATGTGATGTCGTTTCATCTTTACGTTGTGTCGATAATCTTTACTTTCACTTTTCATTTTGTTTTCTTTACTTGCAGTGAGTTATTCTTTACTTGTGGCCATTTCTTCTTTACGTGTGGTCATTTCTTCATTACGTGCAGTGATTTCATCTTGACGTTATGAGGTCGGGACCCGGAACATTTAAATTGAAAATAATTGACCAGCACCGTATTCTTACGTTAACCACGGTTAAACACGATTAAAAAATAGATACATTTTCATGGCTTATGCTCGATAAAAGTTAACTGTAGAGACTGAGACATGTAGCAGACATTAAGAGAAATATATTTGATGAAGAGGCCGATAGGCCCCTCCCACCAAACGAGATGTT
>MJUU01033166.1:4434-18612 GCA_002080025.1 Modiolus philippinarum | reverse complement strand
CTTAGATCTGAACTCGGACGTAAACTTGAATGTAAGTCGATCATGCGGAAAATATAGGTCAAAGTGACCTAATTTTGCCTGGATGCTGACCTACCCCCAAAGATGCATGCACATGCAAGGTAAGATGATCCTACCATGTACAGTTACTGAGATATCAACTCGGACTAAGATTAAATGAAAGCCAGTCAAGCGGAAAATATAGGTCAAAGAGACCTAATTTTCTTGGAGACTGTGAGATAGCCCAAGATGCATCTGCACACAAAGTTTGATGACCCTACCCTTCATAGTTGCAGAGATATATGCCCAAATGCGGACGCGGACGTAGACGTAGACGCGGACGAGGACGCCGGGGGTACTCCAATAGTCCCCCTCAACTTCGTTGAGGCGAACTAAAAATACCATAAGTTCTTTAAACTATACCAATACTGTGTACCGTATTTTTTGGACTAAAGGTCGATGGGGACGATAGGTCGAATTGCTCTTTTTGGGGCAAAAATTTGTTTCTGTTCTTAGATAGGTCGATTGGCACATAGGTCGAAGGACGACCTGCGGTCAAAAAGTATAAGTATTGGTAAGTATAAGCATTTTTCCATTGTTTATGATGGTAAACGGACAGAAAGTCACAGGACAAAAAGTCACAGGACAGAAAGTCACAAATTTCCTAGGACAAAGAGTCACAGGACAAATTGTCACAATCTGGATTTTTACATTTGGTGGACAAAAAGTCACAACTTCAATTTTTGTTTCATGTGAATGTAGGTATCAAAATGGTCACACAATTATATCAACTGACTCATGAAATTGAATATGATATTTATATTATTTTTGGACTACAGCAACTACATATGGAATTTCATTGCTGTGATTTAGAAATAACATTTTACATATTAAATTGAAAAGCTGTGTTTTTTCAAAACATATATGAATTTTCTTGGTATACTAATAGTGTAATGACAAACTTTTTTCTTTCTTTTAAACTATAACCAAAATGCAAATGATGACAGTGTACCACCTCTTGTCAAACAGATGCCAATTAAGCAATAATCAATTATTATTTAAACATATATTGATTCAAATTATAGTCGTTGGTGTATCAATTAAACCCTACAATAACATGATAAGCCATACATGTAAAATAATTGGCCTCTATTAATATTTATTATCAAAGTAGTTACATTTAACTGTGTGTCAGTGCTCAATACAGGATATGATAGAATAATAAACATTCCTAGAATTTATGTCTTGAATAAACAGAATGGCGAGTCAAGATCATGAACCCATACATGCCATATTTAAACTAAAATTGAAGGAAATGTATTTCCTTTTATTTATTCATTATTCAAAATGTTACTTTTATCCTAATTTATTGCTCAAAGACAAAATTTATAAATTGTGACTTTTTGTCCTAAATATTTTTAATTTAAACTGTGACTTTTTGTCCTGTGACTTTTAGTCTGTGACTTTTTGTCTGTGACTTTTTGTCCTGTGACTTTCTGTCCTACATTTGTTTATGATAATTATCTTTCTTTACTTATTGTAATAAAAATATAAATTTCTTGATGTCTGTTGTTTTATAACTCTTATGGCTTCGTACCTGTTTAATTTTGTTGTCATTGTCTGATTAAATTTATTGTGACAAGTGGTCATAAACAGGTGTCAATTTGGGAAATCCAGCTAAGTTGTCAAAACAATACCCCAGCCTGCCACTAATCTTCCTCAATTATATTTAATTAATCATTTGAAGTTTTTACCTGTCCCATCTCGGGCGTCCGATTGTCGTTTGTAGTTTGCCTACAATGAATTGTTTGATTGCGATTGAAGACCCATTTGACAATGACATGACATTTTAGTTACAAAATTAATAAACAGCTAATACAATTTCATCAATCTTGTTGGTGTCCACGGCTATGAAAGTAAAATTTTATTTCGTTTGCAATGTTCCATGCCGCCATTTTGATCATTACTTACTACGAATGTGTCGTATTACAGGTAAAAGTGATGGCAGTAAATATGAAACAAGATCGATATTCACCTAATAAATATAATAACTCAAACAAATTATGAAAAACAATCATATTTGCAAACAGTTTTCATGCCCAAACTGTTTATAAACCCTAAAACAATTTTTCAGTATTGTACAAAAGATCGATAATCCCGGATTTGTATCAAGTGTTACCGGTTACAATTCCATTATTAACGTATTGACCCAAACTTCCCATTCAAAAAATAGGTCAATAAAAAAGACAAAATACGCAAAAAATATCTTTATTAACACTGTTTTAATAATATAAAAACAAAATAAAACACCAGGTTGGTATCTTCAACCTACGAATGGCACCTACAACAAAAAAGAAATTTGCCAATCATATTCATCTCTCACATTGACGTTTCTGATGCATTAACATTTTACACAGACATCAGATTTTTTTATTAAGCCTTAGATAGGTCGACTTCGTTGGATAGGTCGAAGGCAGGACTTTTCAGAAAAAAAATATCGACCTTTAGTCCGAAAAATACGGTACAAATTATATGAAAATCCATCTTGGCAATCTTGTAATGACACAGGACATTCTAACAGACAAACAAGTATAACAATATGCCTGTTCCCTATACAACCACTTTACCTTGTCTCAGGGCATCAACAATACCAAGAAACCTTATACATATGATTTAGTGCTCACCTTATTCTTACTACTCCATTCAAATTGAAATGCTGCATGGTGCCTGAAAACACGTCAAATGTCAATTAAAAAATAAGAAAACAAAAAAATTCTTCAGGGAAAAGGGAAAATTAGGTAGATGTCAAAAACAACCCATAGATATGAACATACTATTTAAATAATATGATTTTTTGTATTTTATAAAATGGAAAACCTGTTCCTTATTTAGCAAGAATAGTGTAACTTTACTTTATACAGTTAAAATTTGATGGCCCTTACTGCAATAGCCTGCATACCATGGATGTCTCGAACCCCTTTTTCTGCTACCTTTGTTCAAGCTAAAACATAGTTTGACCTAGATAGCAAGAACAACCCTCTAACCTGACCTGTTTTAATGTGCCCATTTGGTGTTGGACCCATCAAAATTCAACTGTATTTATATGTTCAAGCCATCAAAATTGACTGTACTTGTATGTTCATACCATCGAAGTTTGATTGTATTTCCATGTTCAAGCCGTAGAAGTTTGACTGTACTTGTATGTTCATACCATCAAAGTTTGATTGTATTTGTATGTTCAAGCCGTAGAAGTTTTGACTGTATTTGTATGTTCAAGCCGTAGAAGTTTGACTGTATTTGTATGTTCAAGCCGAAGAAGTTTGACTGTATTTGTATGTTCATACCATCGAAGTTTGACTGTATTTGTATGTTCAAGCCGTAGAAGTTTGACTTTATTTGTATGTTCAAGCCGTAGAAGTTTTGACTGTATTTGTATGTTCAAGCCGTAGAAGTTTGATTGTATTTGTATGTTCAAGCCGAAGAAGTTTGATTGTATTTGTATGTTCATACCATCGAAGTTTGACTGTATTTGTATGCTCAAGCAGTAGAAGTTTGACTGTATTTCCATGTTCAAGCCGTAGAAGTTTGACTGTATTTCCATGTTCAAGCCGTAGAAGTTTGATTGTATTTGCATGTTCAAGCCGTAGAAGTTTGACTGTATTTGTATGTTCAAGCCGTAGAAGTTTGACTGTATTTCCATGTTCAAGCCGTTGAAGTTTGATTGTATTTGTATGTTCAAGCCGTAGAAGTTTGACTGTATTTCCATGTTCAAGCCGTAGAAGTTTGACTGTATTTGTATCTTCAAGCCGTAGAAGTTTGACTGTATTTCCATGTTCAAGCCGTACAAGTTTGACTGTATTTGTATGTTCAAGCCATAGAAGTTGGATTGTATTTGTATGTTCATACCATCGAAGTTTGACTGTATTTGTATGCTCAAGCCGTAGAAGTTTGACTGTATTTCCATGTTCAAGCCGTAGAAGTTTGACTGTTCTTGTATGTTCATACCGTCGAAGTTTGATTGTATTTGTATGTTCAAGCTGTAGAAGTTTGATTGTATTTGTATGTTCAAGCCGAAGAAGTTTGATTGTATTTGCATGTTCAAGCCGTAGAAGTTTGACTGTATTTGTATGTTCAAGCCGTAGAAGTTTGACTGTATTTCCATGTTCAAGCCGTAGAAGTTTGATTGTATTTGTATGTTCAAGTCGTAGAAGTTTGATTGTATTTGCATGTTCAAGCCGTAGAAGTTTGACTGTATTCCCATGTTCAAGCCGTAGAAGTTTGATTGTATTTGCATGTTCAAGCCGTAGAAGTTTGACTGTATTTGTATGTTCAAGCCGTAGAAGTTTGACTGTATTTCCATGTTCAAGCCGTAGAAGTTTGATTGTATTTGTATGTTCAAGCCGTAGAAGTTTGACTGTATTTTCATCTTCAAGCCGTAGAAGTTTGACTGTATTTCCATGTTCAAGCCGTAGAAGTTTGACTGTATTTGTATGTTCAAGCCGTAGAAGTTTGATTGTATTTGTATGTTCAAGCTGTAGAAGTTTGATTGTATTTGTATGTTCAAGCCGTAGAAGTTTGATTGTATTTCCATGTTCAAGCCGTAGAAGTTTGACTGTATTTGTATGTTCAAGCCGTAGAAGTTTGATTGTATTTGTATGTTCAAGCCGTAGAAGTTTGATTGTATTTGTATGTTCAAGCCGTAGAAGTTTGACTGTATTTGCATGTTCAAGCTGTAGAAGTTTGACTGTATTTCCATGTTCAAGCCGTAGAAGTTTGATTGTATTTGTATGTTCAAGCCGTAGAAGTTTGATTGTATTTATATGTTCAAGCCGTAGAAGTTTGACTGTATTTGTATGTTCAAGCTAACGAAGTTCTACTGTATTTGTATCAGTTTGAGTGACATCCCCCTAACTAGACAAGGCATCTAGAGATAGTACTTTACACGTTCCAAACAAACATTTCAGCAATTAATCTCTTCTAATGGAATGTTTAAACTATTTCTTAAGTTGATTGAATATTATATGCCAAAAGATGTTGCTGATTAACAGAGATATTTATACATGGGTACATGATGACAGACAGTAATTCCAAAGTACCAACTCTGCTTAATTAAAGTATGTATACAGTAAAGTATTTGGTAAGCTGCAACTGTTAATCAAGAATTAAATGGTCACAAAAGTTTTAACCCTTATGGCAATTAATGAGTAAAGTACTAACTAAATGGTTTTTTTTACATTTCTTTTTGTACTGCTCAGCCTGGTTTTGTTTGTGTTTATATTATTCTTATCCTTCTACTGTATCAATCTATTCATGTATTACAATTTTCAAACCATTATCTATATTCAATTGATGGAATGCAAGTCAAATCTTATAAGTTTTTGAATTTCTTCCTTGAAACATGCAGTTGCTGAATCCATATTAACAATAAATGGATTAAAACATAAGATTGTGTTAGTTACAAATTTTATCCACTAGAGATAGTTGATTTCAAAATTTTAATTGCAACCCTTGCAGAGCTTATGAAAGTTTTTAAATTTAACTATCAAGAGTAGAAAAAATATGGTTATAATCAGGATAAAGTGGTGTAAATTTTTCTCTAATGATTGTATTCTGATTAGATTTGGCAAGAAATAAATATAGATCACACCACAAGATCCCATTCATTACCATATTTTATGCACTTAAGATAGTTGAATTTTAAAATTTTTATAGCAAGGCTTGCTGAGCTTTTTAAATTTTTAAATTAAACTATTCAGAGTGGATAAAATACGGTAATAATCGGGATAAAATGGTGTAATCTTTTTCTCGAATAATAAATGATAAACACCGAGAATTGTATTCCAAATAGATTTGGTGAGAAATAGCATGGGGCTTTATCAAACATATGTTGAATATGAAAATTTATCTAACTGGTCAGAACCAGTTTAAACTTCACATATATTAGAGAAATAAATCTATCTACTTACCAAATTTATAATTATTTAGGCTGACAGGTTCAGACACAAGTTTATCAATCCCTATCGTAAATGTATTGTTACAAGGATCTAAATCGAAGATAATATTAAATGACCGATGTAGTATATCCACATCCACACAACAATCCACTGCAGTACAGTGTGACAGAATCAGACAGGTTGCTGGAATATCTACTGGCTTAGTCGGTACTCTTAGAGGGCAGTCTGAAAAATAATAAAAAGTACTTAATGCAAAAATCATATTCCTTTTGTTCAAGTAAACCTCAACAAGTAGAGAAGTTAAATTAAAGAACTCCCAGATCAGTTACTGTTTTCATTCCTATAAAGTAAACTCTGCCAAGAGAAAGAAGCAGTCGAAATGACAGCTAATCCACTAGCTCGTTTGTTGTTTGTTTTTCAGCAGTATTATCTATTCAAATTTTGACTGTTACTATCTTTTGCTCTGAGCCACCTATGCAAGCAGGGATGATTTTGCTGACCACAAAAACTAAACGGAAATGGGTGTCCAGAAGCCAACTATGGCTATATACATGTTTGTAATAAAGGAATCATAATGGCAAACTGTAAATAGCAGAAAAAAAGAACAGAACCATCCTTGTGCAAAAAATGTGGGCTTGAAGATGCATTCATATTAAAACCTTATCTCTCCTAGACTTGTTAACGTAAAGAAGATTATTTTTGCAGTGTTTTTAATTTCACCTAATTTTGCGGATGGACTTGAATAGCGTAAATAAATTCTGCGAATATTTCATGTATGCTTTAGGATATACATGTATATAGGATCTTTGATAATCCGCGAAAATTAAAAACTCTTTAATTTTTTGGCATACATTTTCCACTCAAATCCACGAAATTTTTGACCCGCGAAAATAACCCACTTTACAGTAACCAAATTACAGGCATTTAACTAGATAAAGCTAGAACAAACAGACTAAATGACAAAGGCTATATCACATCCCTAATCCAATTAAACAAGATAATAATTATAGAGATGTACAAGGATAGGGCTTAGGTTTTTAAAAATGAACTGCTCTCCTTAAAGGATTTTATCCTCCTTTGAGGTAATAAGATCTAAAATGCTATCAAAATGCAATTCTTAATTCTTTTAAACATAACTTCAGATGTTCGATAAATTTAAATAATTATCTTCCTTGCCAATAAAGGACAAAATACCTGTTTTCCATCCAAGTCTAGCTGGGTTATATTTGTTATAGAATCTCTCACATGATGGGTCACTTATTAAAGAACCAATTCCTAAATATCCTAGCAATTCTGATGCCATCAGTTTGGACAGCTGTCGTGACGTAGAAATATTCTTACTATCCAGCCAGAACTTCAATGAAAAACCTGAAAATAAATAAAACAAAAATATTTGAAAATTAATTTTTTCTTAATTCTAACAGTTCCATAATAAGATGTCATATCCCTTATAAATTAAAACTAAAAAATATAAATCAATAACAAGTGTGGACCCAAATTGATGTCTTGCCCGCCCCTGCTTGATCGCAACTCAAACTGCCTAAATCAGAAAACTTAACATGAACAGACAAAAGCAATATAGCAGTCTGTCACATATCACCCAAAACCAAAATTCCAAATATAAATGACCTACCACTGATAGATACTGAAAAACCAAACATGTTCACTAGACCATGAAAATGATTTGAAGGGCTAAAGCCAAATAGCAGGCTGTCATCTTCCATCTAAGACAAACCCTAATGCCAAATATTATTGAACTTACATTAATAGATACTAAGAAACTTAACATGATCACTGGAACATGAAATTGAGGTCACAGACAAAAGCCATATAGCAGACTGTCATGTACTATGCAGGACCAACATATAAACCAATTATCATTGACCTACCACTTATAGTTACTGAGAAAATGACCTAATCACAAAAACTTAACATGCTAACTAGACTGTGAAATTGAGGTCAAGGACAAAAACCATATGACAGACTGTCATGAACTACCTAAGACCAACCTACATACCATATATCATTGACCTACCACTTACAGTTACTGAGAAACTAAACTAAGCACAAAAAACTTAACACGTTCATTGGACCGTAAAATTGAGGTCACAGACAAAAGCCATATAGCACACTCCCATCTACTACTCAAAACCAACCTATATACCAAATATCATTCACCTACCACTTATAGTTACTGAGAAAATGACCTAATCAGAAAAACTTAACATGCTCACTAGACCGTAAAATTGAGGTCAAGGACAAAAGCCATCTGACAGGCAGCCATGTACTACCCAAGACCAACCCATATACCAAATATCATTGACCTACCACTTGTGGTTACTGAGAAACTGACCTAATCACAAAAACTTAACATGTTCATTGGACCGTGAAATTGAGGTCACAGACAAAAGCCATATAGCACACTCCCATGTACTACTCAAAACCAACCTATATACCAAATATCATTCACCTACCACTTATAGTTACTGAGAAACTTACCTAATCATAAAAACTCAGCATGCTCACTAGACTGTGAAATTGAGGTCACAGACAAAAACCATATGAAAGACTGTCATGTATATCCAAGACCAACCCATATACCAAATATCATTGACCTACCACTTGTAGTTACTGAGAAACTGACCTAATCACAAAAAATAAACATTAAAGTTTACGCTGTCGCCATCATACTTTGCACGCATACGTCTCGCTTTCCGCGTCTTTAGTCGCGGGCAAGACAAAAACTTGTCATCACTATTTTTATGAAGAGGGTCACCTTAAAGACATATCCTACTATTCAAACTCCAATATGATATCTTCTTGATATTCCTATTGTACAATATTAATGATGAAAGCTTTAAATTAAGCTAATAAAATTGGTTTAACACCAACCTAGTTTTAGAGCTATAACGTCATCTTTATTTACCTGTTTGGAAGGTATTGATTATATACTATATTGCCTATATTTTCACAATATTTTAGGTTTTGAATGAACTTAACTTATTTGAAATGCTTCATGGTGTGTAAAAAAAACAATAATTTACATCAAAATAAAAAGTATGTAAGTTTTGGTATAAACGGCACAATTTTGAAGTTCCTGCCATTTTTGTCAGGTACTCACAATATGACAAAATCGCTGATCGCAAAAAATTGAAATACGATAATTTATTAATATTTTCACAGGAGATAGGGTCTAACCTCCTCAACGGATTAAGCAAATAAAATAACAGGGTCACTGATTCGGGAAAAAAGATATTTGTAAAAAACATGTAAAGACCGAAAATGGCGGGAATACAATGGCCGGCTTTTTCTTCATACCAAATAGCAATTTTTCTTAATTTAAATCGCAGTATATGTTCACAATTTACATTATATTTTTGTAGGAAATTGTAATAAAATGTAGCCAAGTAATTATTTTTCCTCTTTTATTGCTATATACATGCACAAACTAGGAAAAACGTGTGTTAACGGGACATAAAAAGTATAAAACCCAAAACGGTAAACATGTAAAATAAGACCAATGGCAATATTTACCTTATACTAACATGTTAGAAGTCTTTCATTGTTATGCAAAATGAATTTTATTTTATTTCCTTTGCTTATTTTCAATTTCTGCTTGAGTTGTGAATGTGGAAACAATCAAAAGGTGTAATACCTAAAAGGGCATTTACTCTTAATTCATTTGCTTTTATTTATTTTTTACACAAGTTTGAAGATTAATTGAAAATGTTTTCTTTGAAATTGACATTGTCTTTTAAATAATGATAAAACTCTTGGCAAACTATTTAGTGAAGTGGTCTACACAGCATATAATTTGAACGTGTCCTTTTATTCTTTATCGTTAGAACATAAATTGAACCTTTATACGTCGGTCCAACTAACCAAAAAAATTTGACGTCATAAATGAATTACAAAACATTAAAGCTCAAATTCCCAGGAAGTTTGCGACGTCATAAAGGAATTACAAAACAGTAAAGCTCAAAAACAAAATGCGCAGAAACAATAGCAAGATATGTCTTTAAGGGCTTTTCAAGAATTATATAATTGTAAAGAGGGTCGTAAGGCATTTTTAAAAAAGAACCCACCATGCATAACTTTTTCTATGTGTGTCTACAGAGCAAGTCTCCAATATACCCACAATCCATCAAATTTTTATTTAACTGCCTCCCAACCCCAACAAAATTATTTCTGGAACAGCCCTAAGTACATGATTGACCATCAACAATGCCCATTTTTTATGAAAAAGTTCCATAGCCCTAAAATGTAAAATCAAATTTGACTTAACTTCTGTGACAAGACACTTTACCTATGTTGTAATAGCTAGATTTAAATAGCCAGTAAATCTACTGGGCTAACTGATCGACTCTTGACTCACTCAGTTAGGCAGCTGCCTGGAAAGCTAGAGGTCCAAGGTTAAATTCCCCATTGGTGACATACAAGTTAATTTGAAAGGAGATTCTTGCTCTCTGGTCACATTTCAATAAATATTTGCCCAAAGTATTATTAACTGGTTCTATCATTTCTGACTTATAATGTGGAAATAGTTTGTGACGGTTTTATATATACAGAAACTCTAATGACTGTAAGACTCTTGCCTGTAGTTGGCAAGGACCTAATACAAATCGGCTTATTGTTGGTAGGTCCTTATAGAAATCAACCTAAAGTTGCAAGGATACAATAAGAATTGGCATGTATTTACAATGTCTTGATAGAAATCAGCCTGTAGTTGTAAGGGTTCTAATAGAAATATCCAACACTTGAAAAAAGTCCCAAAAGAATACAACCTTCAAAAGGTACTAATGAAAGTGGCTTGTCCTAATACAAATTAGCCTATAGTTGGCAATGTAATATTATATGGAAAGGTCCTACTACAATTTAGCCTATAACTGGGGAATTAGACTGTAATAGGCAAAGTGTACCAGAGTTGTCAAAGTGCTCATGGCCTTAGCTGTCATGCTCCTAGTACAAACTGGCAGATACAATGTAGTTTGAAAAGTCCTGATGTCAATTAATATTAATGCTAAAATGTCTTTATATACACTACTTCTCTGTACTTTATAGTGAGGTTCCTCACTGTGTTGAAGAACGTACGGTGACCCCTAGATGCTTTGTTTTGGGTCGTTTTGACCTGGAGATGGGATGTTATCTCCTTGACATTTACCCCATTTCCTTTCTTTTTCATAGCATTTGAGACTTGTATGAATTAAGACTAACCTTGGACGACAAAATCTGTATTCCAGTCACACAGTGGTAATGGAAGTCGTGCATTTTGTAACAGTACATATTCAAATTGGTTATTTTTGAAACCAAAGTCAAATGTTACTGTTATATTCACAATCACAGTAAATCCTTCTTTATTTATACTATAGCTGGAAACAGAATAACAAGCTTAATGCAGGAATTCTTATAGATAGCATTTTAATTATAAATTTAATGGTTGCATTATATCAATGTCTTAATTCTGCACTTTGAAATTGAAATGTTTTGATCAGTAAATAGATTTCAATGTTTTCACCCCTTTTCTCAATATTACATGTAGTCATCTCCCAACGCAGCATAAATGTTTTGATTGTTTTTCTGTGAAAACCAATAGACTCAAAAAAAAAAACATATTTGTAAAAAAGATTTGACAATCTCGCACCCATGACCAATGAAGACATGGATGTAGCGTTGCTCGACATTTAGCAAAGAATTCCACTCAAACAGGTGCTAGGGGCCGTCTTGAACTTACTAAGAGGTATGAGCACAGCTGATTGTTGAAGGCCTCATGGTGACTTCAAGATGAAGAACAACAATAAAAGCGTTGTTCCTTTGCTTTGCATTTACTCCATATCCTTTCATTCCCAATTTCTTGTTTTTCATTTCTGCCAAGCCTTATCATATTGACACTGTATTTCTGAATGTATAATAAGTAAAACAGAGAAAATCAACTACTCTTACTGTAAATATACTGAATCCATTAACTTCAATTTGTCTTTTACTCCTGTAACAGAATAAAAAAAACAAATATTTGATTTGGGTTCAAAAAAAAATTGTTAGTATCTTATATCGAAAATTGATTTTATACCTAGATAGCAATAATTTACTGAGCTTTCCCAATTAAATAATGTCATGTTAATTTTGGTCACCGTGGCCTTAACCTTTGACCTACTTTCTCAAAAATCAAAAGGGTTCTTCCTTTCCCTACACCCAACAATATATCCAAGTATCACGTGAATCACATGTTACCTTTTTGAGTTATCATATGGAACCATTTTTTCTAAAGTTGGGTCATTGTGATCTTTACTTTCTGACCTACTTTTACCAAAATCATTAGGGGTTTTCTTTTCCTTATACTCAACAATACTTCCCAGTTTTATTAAAAATCAGATTTAAACTTTTTTGAATTATGATTGGGAAACAAAATATTGATGCCAGCCCACCCATATCACCATACCAGTAGACCAATTCAACTTTGTTGCATTTAGGTTAACAAGTATATTAATTGAACTTGATAAATATCAATAAATATAGACTAATGGAAGTTTTGTTTTTGATTCAAGATATATTGACAAACAATAATGGACGAGCCCCTTGTGGGCGAGTCCATTATTGGAGTCAATATTTCTTGTATCAAAAACAAAACTTCTATTATTCTTTTTATCAGTAATTAAATAAATCATTAAATAGAACAAATTTTGAAAATGAATGTTAATTTTCAACAAATCGTGAAATTGACCAGTATTGAATAGTAAAAGAATTTGTACGATCCGGTAAGAGTCTCTATACATGTATATTTCTTTGTTTCATTGATTCTGATTGACAAAGTAGGCACGGCCCAAGATACTTTCTGCCAATATTTTTTCGTATTCGGGCAGTAGCAAATACTGATAATTATTTGCTTCGTGAGATCAAAGGAAACTCATACAAATTACCGATAAAATTGTTACTCATGTCAAACAAGTCCTTTTCTTTTTTTTTAACAATTTCGCTTCGACTCCTTCTGAATTTCTCAACATTGGTGACTTAATTATTGATATTCATCAGTCTATAAGTTATGCTACAAGTATCTTCTTCATCTTGAAACAGTTCCATAATCCAAATACAAAGCAAAATCTTAAACTGAGAATCAAAAGAAAATGCTGACAAATCTTCATCGTAACAGGCAGTGTTGCATTGCAAATATATATACATGTATTTTGTCGAGAATAAAAATGTCTGCCATATGCCAATTCTTATGAGAGACATTTTACAACTTTGAATGAAAACAAATAAAAACAACTGTTGCCTGCCAACACCAGGGCTCTACATTAAGGCTTGTCCGACTTGTCCCTAGCAGTCCAAATTGCACTCGGACAAGTAAATTTTACAACTACTTGCCCAAAGGACAAGTGAAAAATTCAAATAAAATTGAATTTTGCACTGTTTGGACAAGTAAGAATTCATTTCAGACAAATAAATTTTAAGTTTACTTATCAGATGGACAAATACTTTTAAAAATTAATGTAGAGGCCTGAACACTGAAGGCCTGAGAAGCTATTCTTTTTATTTGGCCTTAACAATCATTCAAATATAGACCATCTTAAACTGCTCTACTTACCTCAGTCTCCCTTAAATGAATGAAACACTAATATTTTAAAATATAGTTCCATAATTGAAATTTTAAATTACTAAATAAACAAAAGTTCAGAATATAAACAAGAAAAAATTTGATATACAATGTTCATGTATATAAAACATACCCCATGTGTAATTTATTGTAGAAAGCCCAATCACCAGTCTCTCAATGGAAAATACTATCTTTCTAGAACATATATCGATATCCATTGTAACATGGAATGATCTGTCCAGAAATGGGATATTGATACAGCAGTCGATGGCTGTACAGCTTGACAGCACTGAACATGACACAGGTATATCTAGAAATGGGAGATAACTGGAGACTGCATCACAACCTGTAAAATAAATTACGAAAATTTGATGTACAGTTGAACTTTGATGGCTTGAAATGCATAGCTTAAACAACATGGACATCTCCAACACTTTCTGTTGTCCCTTTTTTTTCAATTTTATACCTAGTGCGACATTGCTATCTTGAATATCCCTCTAATTTAAAATGTTTGTTTCAGAGAACAAAGTTCAATTGTTTATTTTATACATAAGAAAAAGAAAGGAAATGGGGTAAATGTCAAGGAGACAACATCCCATATCTAGGCTAAAACGACCCAAAACAAAGCATCTAGGGGTC
>MJUU01033163.1:5301-20856 GCA_002080025.1 Modiolus philippinarum | reverse complement strand
ATATCTGTAACGGTTTTCGAGTTATTTGCAAAAAACAGCAATTTACCCCCATGTTCTATTTTTAGTAACAGCGGCCATGTTGTTTGGTCTTCAGACTAATCGAACACAATTTTGAAACTGCATACCCTGCTAATGATTCAGGACAAGTTTGGTAAAAATTGGCTCAGTGGTTTCAGAGGAGAAGATTTTTGAAAAAGTTAACGACGGACAACGGACGACAACGACGGACGACGACGGACGCCAAGTGATGGCAATAGCTCACATGGCCTTTCAGGCCAGGTGAGCTAAAAATTTGAAAATGATTCGTTCACTAGAACTTAAGTTATGCTGTCCACAGACACGAAAATACCTAATTTTACCCCATTTTGGCCACTTTTTCCATAAAAGGACCGGGCCAAAAACCCGTAATTTAAACCCGGGCTTAACAATGTGCCAAGAAACTTCATACTAAAATTTGACAACAATCTGTCCACTAGAACTAAAGTTATGCTGACCAAAGACGCCGACGCCGACACTGACACTGACGCCTGCGCCATACCATAATACAACCGTAAAATTTTTGTGGTCTAATAAAAAACAAGATACAATACACACGGATCAAAATGCACTGTTGCATCTTTATCAGGATACCAAGTGTGATAAATAGCTTAGTAGTTTCAGAGGAGATCTTTGCATGGTTTTCCCGTCGGGTCTAATGTGAAACCATGCCTGCCAGACACAAATTTCAAAATGAATAAGACAAGGACTATTGATGCCAACTTTCGTTCCAATTGATGTTTTCAGAGGAGAAGAATTTTGAATGTTATGAATCTTTTCCCTCATGTGAAATACAATGCTAAACAATTGATTCCTGCTGGTGGCCATCTTGGATAAAATGCAAATCTGCATATATTTTGAAGGAACCATCTATGGACAATTGTGCAGTCTTGTTTTGAATGACCCTTTAGTTTTAGAGGTGCTTATGGTGCAATGTTAAACTAAGTTGGATGATGTGCTTTTCTACAGGATATTTTCAAAATGGGACCAACTTTATAAGGGATCATCTAGATTTCTGCCAGATCTAGCTTGGTTCCAATTGGCCTTTTGATTGCAGAGGGGATCTTCTACACATGGTCTCTACACATGGAAAATTTAGAATGGATAACAAAAGCTGGATGAAAGCTGCATGTTAATGGCAAAAGCTCCTGGTAATAGCCAGGTGAGATAATATATTAGCACAAGGACCATCAGAGCCAAAGTTATGCAGCTATCATGCAATGATATCTTCCCTGGCCATGGGTTACAACCCAATTCTCTCATCTTTATCCTGGGCAAATCTAAGGGCATTTCTGAAGACTCAAATCATTACTTTTTATACCTAGGTGTATCCAAATCAAAATGTTGATTTTTACCTATTTTTAATATATATCATTATAATAATAAAACTTTTATCTGGTGTGCATCAACTAAAATTTTACAAAATTCTAACATTTTGCATTGTTTTTTCTTCATGAAGCTACATTGTCCTTTTTTTTTATCATTAGATCTTTAACGTTCTACCAGGAACTTTACTGAAAACTCCACTGCAAAGAGAAATAGCTTGAAACTTGTGTCCAAGAATGCAGCTACCCCTGCACAGGATGAAGAGGATTGAAATGGATTGTAGCCCTTGGCTATCATAGGTGGTAGTCGGAGTAAATGAATAAAAGTTCAAGCCTGGGAATGTCTAAAAGTAATACCTATTTAATGTGACATTTTGTCAACAGTGACTTTGCAAAATAACTTATACAAACCTTCAGTAAATTGATCATCTTTTTAACAACATATTAAGTTTGTTTGTTATCAAAAATAAACATACGTCTTTCATCATTTGGATCTAAACACACAGCGTCTCTACACATGGTCTTTTCCATTTCCAGTTCAAGGTCAAAGAATTCTGACAATACATTTTCTTCATATCCAGCTGAAAAATAAGATATGTCAAAAATAGCTTCAATCAATTTACAACTTGTCATCTAAATTTACAGCTACTCAGGTGTGAACATTTGGTTTCCCTGAAATTTGTCCTTTTCAATGTAGTATTTAAGGAACAAAGATTTTCATTTCCAAGAATTAGCATATCATTTCCAGGAAAATTTATTTTCATTTCAGGGAATATTTATTTATCATTTCTGGGGTGTTTAAAAGTATAGATTTTTTTAATTATACATGTATACACCATTTCCGGAAATTGTAAAAAGACAAGTATACTTCAGCAAGGTACAAAATTAAAATCTACCCAATCAATTTTCATAGAAACATTTAATTCCTGTTCACTGCAGGAAACTGAAAGAGAATATCCTTTTAAATGGTTACATTGATCATTGTTTAAACATAGGTAATCAACGATTACAAAGTTCGCCTCATTGTGGCACTTTGTCGCAGCAACCCAATTTTGCCTGGATGCTAACCTACCATCAGAGATGCATGCACGTGCAAGGTTAGATGATCATACCATGTACAGTGACCGAGATATCAACTCTGACGTAAACTTGAATGTAAGTTACTCATGCGGAAAATATAGGTCAAAGTGACCTAATTTTGCCTGGATGCTGACCTACCATCAGAGATGCATGCACATGCAAGGTTAGATGATCCTACCATGTACCTTGACTGAGAAATCAACTCGGACATAAACTTGAATGTAAATCACTCATGTGGAAAATATAGGTCAAAGTGACCTAATTTTGCCTCGATGCTGATCTACCATTAGAGATGCATGCACATGCATGTTTAGATGATCCTACCATGTACAGTGACTGAGATCTGAATTCGTACCTAAACTTGAATGTAAGTCACTCAAGCGGAAAATATAGGTCAAAGTGACCTTATTTTGCCTGGATGCTGACCTACCACCAGAGATGCATGCGCATGCACAGTTAGATTATTGTACTATGCATAGTAACTGAGATATGCACTAAAATGTAAATTTGAATGCAAGCCACTCAAGCAGAAAATATAGGTCAGAGAGACCTAATTTTCTTGGAGGCTGTGAGTTAACCCAAGATGCACCTGCATGCAAAGTTTGATGACCCTACACTGCATAGTTACTAAGATATATACCCAAATGCCGACACGGACACGGATGCGGACGAGGACGTGGGGGGTACTCCAATAGTCCCCCTCAACTTCGTTGAGGCAAACTAAAAATGAAAAACGGCTATTTATTTTCATATGTTTGTTCACCTAGTCTAGTGTGTTCCTTTAAAATATATACATTAAATTTTTTTATGAACCATTTAACAGACACCTTTAACAGTTACCAAGTCCGGCTATCCCCGTGTTCCTATAGTTATTCATGTTTGTCTCTTGACTGCATTAGTTTTTTTCTAGTGCAGTTTGCTTGTGAATTGTGGCTTGTGATAGAAATTCTCTGCCATTGCAAGTGTTTACTGTTATCAGGGATGAGATTCATACATTTGATGACCTGCGGAAATAACCGGAAATCAGCCTGGCGGAAGTATAAAAATACATATAATAACGGAATCGGTCAGTATCGGACCCGCGGAAATCCGCGATTCCGCGGAAGTATCACATCCCTGTGTTATACTGTGTTTGTAACCTTTGTAGGGAACTTGAATCACATCTTGAAGTTTTTCTCTATATTCATGTCCTTAAGCAAAAATCTTGAAAACTATGTTTTAGTTTTTGCCAGAAAAGAAACATAGAAATTCCCGGAAATGAAAATTTTGAAATTTACAAAATTCCTGGAAATGAAAGTCGTCCGTATGGAAAAAGGTAAAAAAATAACAACTGAGCAGTTGTAGATTCAAATGACCAGATTAAAAATTGATTGAAGCTGTTTTAGAAATAAATAGAAGCAATTTTTAAAACTGATTAAGGAAAGCTCTTTGCAATAACCATGTTCATAGTACATATTGTAGTTAATTAATTTTGACAAGGCTTCAATATTGGTCTATAGCCAGTAATGCTAGCTTAATGAAGATTTATCTAAAGGCTATTTCAGCAAGCCTTAAACTAAGCTAACATTCATGTAGAAACAAGAGAAGGGGCAGTCGGAAACGACAGCTAATCCCCTCCCCCTTTTGTTGAATGTTAATCTAGTATAATAAGCACTCAACAACATTGTACCATTCAAGATCTGGTTTGTTACTTAAATCTGAGCCAGTCATGCAAGAAATGCAGTGACCTTATTTCAATCAGGAGCCTCATACCTATAGCATGATATGCATCTACTGATGAAAAAAATCTTCTACATGTGTTGTAGTATATAAAATCAAGACTGTAACACAAACTTTAACCGAAGTCACTCATGTATTAAATGTAGGTCAAAGTGACCTCATTTTTATGTGGAGCATTGTAACTTTACAAGACACATCTACATACAAAATATTATTCTTCTACAATATGTAGTATCAAAAATCTAAGCTGTAACAAAAACTTTACCCTAAGTAACTATTGCATGAAATGTACATGTAGTCAAAGTGACCTAATTTTATCTGGAGCTTCCTAACTTTACAAGACGCACCTACATACAAAATATTATTACTCCAAGAGTTGTAGTATCCCAGATCTGGATTCTTACAAAAACTTTAACCTAAGTAACCCATGTATGAAATGTAGGTCAAAGAGAACTAATTCTTATCTGGAGCTTCGTAACTTTACAAGACTCATCTACATACAAAATATTATTCCTCTATGAGTTGTAGTATCCCAGATCTGGACTCTTACAAAAACTTTAACCTGAGTCACTCATGCATGAAATGTAGGTAAAATCCACCTATTCTATATATCAACCTCAAGCACTATTCAAGATGCATCGATGGACAAACTTTGTCCATCTATAACTTGTTATTCAAAAGATATATGGTCTTAAGTTTGAACGGACGGATAAACGGACTAACAGACGAACGGGCAAAATGCTATATCCCCTCCCCAACTTCGTTGGGCGAGGGGATAATAAATAACAAAATACAGAAGTTATTGTGAATTTCAGTGCAGATAGATTCAAAATATTTATGTGCTAACCGGTATTTCTTGCTGAATCTTGGACTACTAGCCAAGGACAATCATCATTAATGGATTCTATAAACCGAAATATGTGTAAAAGCTGATGGAGAACAAATTACCAATATGATAAATGTATCAAGTTATCATCAAAATCTGAAAATCTGAAAAAAAATAAGTACATACGATCTTTCTGTGATATACTTGTCCTATCCCTTGCTCTCCTGTATAGCCTAAGATGTGATGCAAAATCATCTACCAATCTCTGAGTAAAGTATGGCATCCAGTCAACCTCTTTAGATCTATTTGAGAAAAAAAGTGAAAAGAACTTTTTGTTTTGGTTTTATCATTTATTTGTAGAGACTATCTGTATGTGTATTTGAAACTATTTATTTCTTACACCATCAAATAGTTCCAAGGTCATGATTTACTGAATTTAAAACTGAATAAAACTGAATATTATCAAATATACTATCTGGTGGCTATGCAACTTTATCTGTGAAATATTTTACCAGTATTATACAGTCTACACATCACTGGAAGTACACACAAATGATTTCTCTCATCAAATATGCCAAGAAGCTATAATGAAAACCAATGCGGACAATCAATTTTTGTGACCCACACATACATAGTGTTCCATATTGGAACAAAAGTCATAATTTTGGAAAAAAACAAGATGTGTTTGTGAAACACTACATATGCCCCCAGATTCAGATTTTTACCCCTTTTTGACCCCTATGACCTTGACCTTTGACCTTTGACTTAATTTTTTTTTTTTGCATATTTATGTTCCTCTTGACTAGACCTATACACTTGCCAAGTATCAAGAGTCTACCTTATATAGTTCAAAAGTTATAGCCAAGGTTAAAGTTTTGGATGCACAGACAAACAGACAGACAGACAGACAGGACAAAAACAATATGCCCCCCGATCCTCGATCTGGGGGCATAAAATGGGGCAGGGAAACAGAAGGGTCAGGTTGAGATGAAAATCTAGGATTTTTTCTATTATGACCTCATCTTCACTAAACCCATGAAAAATTGACATGTTTAAACAAAAACTTCACAAATAGTTGAAATATTTCATGTCGGCTGTATTTGTATAAATCTACTGTTTATGTCGAGACACCAAAATAGTATATAATCATCAAACTTGGGCTCACTTTTACAGTGATTTTTCTAGCGCTCGTCACTTTCGTATTTTACGAAACAGTTTTCAAAATAACGGAAAGTTTTCTGAACCCCTTTCGTCACTTAAAATATTTCATTGCAAACTTTTTCTCCTGGAAATATTAAGAAATCATATTCAGTGTCATATTTATGACAAGTTTACAACCCCAAGCCAGTTAATTAATTACAAAGGTGATGTTGTTACAGGTAAATTGCTAATCCGATAATTATACAGGTAATTAACCATACAGTACATAAAGGTGTCAAATCACCAGTCAGGTACAATCATTAAATATAATTTAATTACCAGGAAGCCATGAAATGATAATATTTTTAAGATATTATTGCTTAAAGTTTTAATTCCAACAATATTTTGCCGGTCCTACTTTCGTTTCTGTCCACAACATTCCGATTGCGCATGCGTATAGATAAACGGCTTACAAGGTACAAATAACTTACTCCCAATATACAAGACCAATGCTTGTTAAGTTTGTCTCAGTCCCAATTTCTATTAAATTAATTTCCAACAAATTCTATTGCTTTGTGCAGCCTCTCCAATTTTATTTTGATTCAAATACCAGTACATAGTAGTTTCCGACTTTGTTCAAAATTACAATTTCTTTGTGATTTCCTCTCAACTTTCATTTGGCTATTGAAGAGAATTCAAACTAAATTTTGAAGTAAAACATAACCTCTGATAAAAAAAAAATGAAATTTTATTCCAAAGAATTGCTTGAATAAGCTCAACATCAAAGAAGAAGACTGTAAATTGTACGTTGCTATGATACACAGCATACGAAAAGAGCATCAAGGAAAAGGGGGAGGGGATACAAGTACTTTTCACTTGTAAAAATGACCACAATTAGATTGAAAAATTCTCTTTATATTCCCAATTAATTTCATTCTATATATTTCTCTATCAAAAGTTCATGTTCAAATAAAAACTAATTATTAGAAGGAGCTCAGTCATTATAAGTGTATAAAAAGATATCAAAAGTTATATGATATGAAATGTTTCTATAATATACATATATATCTTTTGTACTGTTTTAGTCTTTATCTTTAAAACAAAGAGCTTTAAAGAATGACTGTCGCGCTCCGCAAAAGTGACTAAAGCTTTCAAAATCCTAGAATAAACCCTGCTTTTCATTTTAACATTATCATCAGTTGATTTTTGAAAGTATGATAAGCCATTATCAATCATGCAATTTTTTTTTTGAATTACAGTGAAATCTGTCTAACCAAAACACATTCAGGACTAAAGATTTTGTCGGTTTAGATGGGAGTTAGGTTTACCTTGGCTGAAAATGTATAAGGGAACTTTGCAACGTATTTGACAGGTTTTCAGTTTTGTCAGGGTTTCAGCTTCACTGAAGTAGCAAAATTTACAATGAATCTTGTAAGAAGTTTATCAATACATATAGATACCTTGTAGCAAAAGTAATTGCAATTTTTTGTACGGTCTGTCTAATATCCAGTAAAAATCCATCATGATCACTTAACTGTCGATACCAGGACTTTATATAATCTCTAATGGCATGTTTTAATACCTGTAAAAGAAGTTGAAGCTGTCTTACCATAACTTAATGTACACATTTAAATCAAATGATTAAAATAAAGTATGGATCATATATTTCAAGGCAATAAATGGTTACCTACCAGTACCTGTAATAAACACTAAACTGTGGATCAGATCTCAAGGCATTGTTTAGCCCCTACACGTGCCCTGATAAAGTGTGCGTTTGAAATTCTTGACTGGGCAAAATTTTATATTCGAGTTATCCGAGATTTCAAATCAACAAAGTTCACGTCATCAGAGGTAAAAATGCATTAATAAAAGGGGAAGTTTGCCGGCACTGACAACTTACTTCAAAACGTTGGAGTTTTTGCGATAATCAAGTTTGATACAAGGTTCGACTGTACATAGGTATACATACAAGAGTGTAAATAATGATGTAATATTGTTGGTTTAAAAGTAAATCTTGGTACACCAAAATAAATGATGCAAATAGTTCACTCAAATTACTTTAGTTTCTGATCAAGTAAATTGTTAATTTTGACAGAAAAGGGGAAGGAGGTATAAACATGTTATTTATTGCACTTACTAGTGCTGTTCAAAGTATCAATTTTAAATGTAAATCTTCCAGTTGAATGTATTTATTTTTTACATCGATCAATTAACAAAAATCTGGACAAAGATAAACAAGTGTAAACCCTAAAAGATGTCTCGCCCGTCCCTGCTGGCCTCTAAATTGATGTGAAATCTAAGTGAACTAATCAGAAAAGTGAACATGCTCACTAGACCGTGAAATTGAGGTCAAGGACAAAAGTCAAGTGCCGGACTGACATGTACTACCCAAGAGCAGCCTACATACCAAATATTATCAACCTACCACTTCTAGTTATTGAGAAATGGACTTAGGCAGAATAACTTAACATGGCCACTACAACATGAAATTGAGGTCAAGGACAAAAGTCACCTGCCAGACTGACATGTACTACCCAAGACCAACCTACATACCAAATATTATCAACCTACCACTTCTAATTATTGAGAAATGGACTTAACGTGGCCACTAGACCGTGAAATATAGGTCAAGGACAAAAGTCACCTGCCAGACTGACATGTACTACCCAAGACCAACCTATATACCAAATATTATCAACCTACCACTTCTAGTTATTGAGAAATGGACTTAAGCAGAAAAACTTAACGTGGCCACTAGACCGTGAAATTGAGGTCAAGGTCACATAACATTATGTCCGTCAGGTAGCACTTGATTAGTACTACCACTGGACCAAATATGATGTTCCTACATCAAAGGGTTTTCAAAATATCCTGCATTTAGTAAAAGTTAACGCTGTCGCCGTCGCCGTTGTCATACTTTGCACGCATATATCTCGCTTTCGCGACTTTCGTCGCGGGCGAGACAAAAATGCATTTTTTTTCTAACTTTAGTATGTATTTACATACCTGTACATTGTCTATGAAACATTTGAAATCAACACTTCAGTACACGATTTCAAGTATTTCTTTGACAAAGATTCTTTGAGGCAATCATTGCTGAGGGCTATTCCATTTAAATCTACCATCCAGGGGGGAACGCCATATATTTTAGACCCCAACACCAATAGAAAAAAAATTATTTCTACCATTAGTCAACATAAGGCTGACCCTCTGGACCAAGAGAAAAAAAATAAAACTGGGATTCCCCCCCCCCACCCAAAATTATTTGGATTTATCAATTATTATTATTTTAAAGATCATTTCCAAAACTAGAATTAAAACTTAATTATTTTTTACTTACATCTTGTAAAACCTCATCAATAACACTTGCACCAGTCATTCTCTTGTCAAAATTCTTTATTTTTGTGGTATTTTCCATTGTTTTAACCACCTGAAGAGAAAAAAATAAATACTGGAAACACTGTTTTTACTATGAGACCTGAAATATCTAAATTTAAGGAAAATTTTGTTTAAACTTAAGGTGTATCTCCATCTTTCAAATCTACATCCTGGTTTCGATTTTTCATTTAGATTCCATTGCAATTTATCTCTATCAGCTTAAACAAATATTTCAATTAATGGTGTTCAAATTGTTTTGATTTGCTTCACACTGGAGTGACATTAGTTGTTTAAATGGTCATCTGCATAAATTTAATTCATAGTAACTTGAGTATTCAATTATAAACTGCAAGTTTTTGAAAAAAAATCCAAAGTAAACTATAATAAATCAAAACTACACACAAAATAAATAATATGACTTTTGGGCCATGTTCTAGGTCATGGATCACCAACCACAATACAAGACCTCCCTTTTAAGTGATCTATCATTAGAACCAGAGGCTCCCAGGAGCCTGTATCGCTCTGACACCTGGCTCTCAGTTTCCACAATCAAGCTAACATTGTAAGTTATACAGTTGATCTTCAGTCTCTCAAATTTTGTAGCTCGAACAGCACATCTTGAACTGTATTTAAAGTCTGATAATGTTTTACTATATTTCTTTGTTGGGCTTTTTTGACAAAAAAAAAGCCCTTGCTAAGGACCACTTTCAACACCAGTTTTGAAGTTGAGACATCATTTTGTAAATGGCAGTCAATGAACAATTTTCAACATCGGTTTGAAGTCGCAACATCAAAATTTATTTGGAAACAAATTTTATTGAAATCAGACAATGTTGAATTTTCCCACCTTTTTTTTGGCAGCCATTTTGAAAATTGCCGTCAATGAACAATTTTCAACATTGGTTTTGAAGTCGCAACATCAATATCTGTTTGGAAACCAAATCTTATTGAAATCGGACAATGTTGATTTTCCCGCCTTTTTTGCTGGCCATTTTGAAAATAGCAGTCAACAAATAATTTTTAACATCAGTTTTGAAGTTGCGACATCAATACCTGTTTGGAAAGCAAATTTCATTGAAATCGGTCAATGTTGTATTTTCCTGCCTTTTTTTGGCGGCCATTTTGAAAACAGTGGTCAACGAACAATTTTCAACATCTGTTTTGAAGTCACCATTGCATGGCAAACATTTTATCAATTTATACTGAACCTTCATCTTCTATAGTTTTGGAAATAAAAGACGAAAAATATGAAAAATTTGAAAATTCTGTGAAAAAAGGGCAATAACTCCTACAAAGGTTTTTGGATTTTCTTCAAAATTTCAGGGTAGGTAGATCTTGATATGCTGAACATTTCTGCAATTTCCACTTGACCTCTATCTGTTACTATTTTTGAAATAAAAAATAAAACATGCACAACTTTTGAAAATTTTGCGGCATAACTCTAGATCCCTGTGTACTTCTGAACCCAAATTTGTACTTGGCCTGTGTTTTATGGCAAACAACTTACATACCAAATTAGAAGACAGTATGTCATTTCAGTCGGAAATCCTATAATTTGCAAAATTTCAAAGTTCAAGGGGTATAACTCCAGAACCCTTGGACCTCTGAACCAAAAATTTGAACTTGGTCTGAGTTTTGCGGTATACAAGTTACATGCCAAGTTTGAAGGCAATATATTATTTCATTCACAAGTTATATTTTATATAATTATGAGTCGGAAACCCAAAAATTCGCAAAATTTCAAAGTTTCAAGGGGCAAATCTCCAGAACCCCTTAGACCTCTGAACCCAAATTCGAACTTGGCCTGTGTTTTGTTATTAACAAGTTACATACCAAGTTTGAAGACAATATATTATTTCATTCACAAGTTATCAGTCGGAAACCCTAAAATTTGCAAAATTTCGAAGTTTAAAGGGGCCTAACTTCTGAAACCATTGGACCTCAGAACCTGAATTCGAACTTGTCCTGTGTTTTATGGTTAACAAGTTACATACCAAGTTTGAAGACAAAATATTATTTCATTCACAAGTTATCAGTCAGAAACCCTAAAATTTGAAAAATTTCAAAGTTTAAAGGGGCATTACTCCAGAACCACCCCAAATCAAACTTGGCCTGAGTTTTGTGGTAAACAAGTCACACACCAAGTTTGAAGATCTTGTCTTATTTTGTTCACAAGTTATCAGTCGGAAACCTTCGGGGGACGGACAGACGGACGGACGGACGGACGGACGGACAGAAGTAAGGATGGACGGACACATGACTGGGGGTATCACATAATACCTCACCACTTTGTGTGGTGGGGTATAAAAACTGCAATTTACCCCTATATTCTATTTCTAGCAACGGCGGCCATGTTGTTTGACCTACCGCCTAATCGAACACAATTTTGAGAAGCCATACTCTGGTTATGATTCAGGCCAAGTTTGGGTACATTTGGCCCAGTGGTTTCAGAGGAGAAGATTTTTGAAATTGTTGACAGACAGACGGACGGACGACAGACACATAGTGATGGCAAAAGCCCACATGGCCTTTTAGGCCAGGTGAGCTAAAAAAAGCAAAACCTTATATCAAGATACAAAAGTAACCAACAAATGAACAGACACACTAACGGACCAGATTGCTATAAATGAGGCCAGTATTTTTGCATCTTAAGCACGTTAAAAGTTGTCAGAGGCAATATGATATTAATAGCTCATTGTCACAAAGTAAACACTTTAGGGCTATTCCATTTAAAATTCCCGCTGGGGGTGGAACACTAGTGAATTTTTTTTCTGTTGGTGGTGGGTGAATTTCTATTGTATCCTTATAGTTTAATTATATATTTTAATTTTTTACTCTTGGTGGGGGATATAAAAATAAGTGGCGTTCCACCCCCTGGTGGGAATTTTTACTGGAATAGCCCTCACCAATCACGTGGTTTGTTGGCAGTAATGACAGCTATTAAAAATATTCATGTTCTGACATCAAAATAGCATTTTTAAGAGGAAAGATCATTTTTTTTATAACTGTAAGGCACTTTGCAATTCAAACCAACATATCTAATTTAATCCACAATGTTAAGAACAGTCTGTTTGGTTTGAACAGGGACTAACAATCGATCTTCAGAGAGCTTGGCTAAATCCTCAAGTTGTATAGGATAATACATGCCTTTTACAGTAACTATTTTGATGCTGTTCAAACATCTAGAAAGTAAAGATTGGCTATACTTATAGCAGTATTTTGAAAAATCTGCAATTTTTGCTTTCATTAAGTAAAAATTTTTATGTACATGTATCTGCACATAAGGTAAATAAATTCTGAAAAGGACATGTAAGTTTTAATTAACTACTTTCATATATTAAGCTGAACATATCGTCTTAGTAGCTTCTTAACTACAAGCAATCAAGGACAAGTTCTGACCTCTATGACCATGGCCTTTGACCTTATCTATTTTTTTTTATTTTTATTTTTTTTTTGCATACCACATTAATTTATTCCTATTCATTAGAACTATAAACTTGCCAAGTATGAAAAGTTTATCTTTCATAGTTACAGGAAAGGTTCAAATTTTGGACACAAAAACAGGAAGACAGGACAAAAATAATTTGATCTAGGGTATACATATATATGACTTTGCTTTTTATAACATCCTTAAAAGTTTGAATCAGTATACATCAAACCTTTGTAACTCCAGAGGGTGGTTTTGGTAATTCTGGAAATTCTGTCTTCCAATACTGGAATGAGAGTTGCCTCCCATGATGTATTGCAATAACCAGTCCCCTGAAAATATACAAAGGTTATGCTAGTCCTAATTAAAGTGATTGCTTCAGTTTGATCCCGCTTAAATGTGGTTCGGGTGTCTACAACTGTAAATCCATCTCATGCATCTGATAAAATATTTGAATTTACCATTAAAATGATGTTAAAAAAATTTTGACTAGGTCATTGATAAGAGATAAAATGAAATAAGCAATATTATGCTGCTATCTAACAAAATATGTCACTTTTCGAAATATTCTTAATTTTATTAGGGGAGATAATTCTAAAGAATCACATTTCATGATTTTATCTAAAATATAGTCGGTGACCTGTATTTTTATTTCATATTTCCAAAGACATTTTTTTAACATACTTTGTACTAAATTTTCACCAAAATCTATCGTTTTATTCGTACAAAAAAATCTAAAATTGAATTTTCTCCCTATATAGACTATATCAAAAAGGTCAAAATCTTGCTATTTTCAAAAGTTTCTCAGGGAAAAACAGTTCGGTGACCCATTGTTTTTTAATTAAAATTTTTAAGTAAATAATATAAACTTTCAATCACAGAAAAATGAGAAAAATCTATTGTTACGTTTTTAGTCCCCCGAACTACCTTAATGGATTCACTCCTTTCTGCATATTTTTTAATGACAACAATGCTATTTTTTTATAGAAAGGAAATCTAATGCTGGTATAATGCAGCCTTACAAATCTGCAACTTACAAAAAGATACCATATAACTGCTTTAACTATAGGGTCTTTGGCAAAGCCACTCCAAAATACCCCTGCCCCACAACCCTTCTTCTACAAAGTCTGTAAAAAGAATTTCTGAAACTTATCCATTTATTAATGCAGATCAACTATGATTAAATGAGGGATCTTCCCAATTTTCCATGGAAAAATATTAGTTGAAGAACTGGCTCCATTTGCAATATTGAAAAGCAACAATAATTCCTTCATACACATCTTCAAGTGTTATACTACAACTATGTTTAAAATTCATTAAAATCCATATAAAAATTTTTAAGAGAACAATCAGGACATGACCTTATGAGGTGCCATCTCCTTTATTCATTTAAAAATATTTAAATTAAAACAATATTATCATCCCTTCTAAATTTTGAACAGAAACTACATTCATACACAGCATTACGGGTATACAACAAAATTTTAAAATTCATTACAAAGCAACCATTTAGGAGGACATGAGCCTAGTAGGTACATTTGTATTTACCAATATTTTCATGATGGCAAATTATCTCCCCTTATTAACCATATTTTTCATCCACATCTTTGGTTGTGTAACATTTATCAAAATTCCACGAGCAACAAATAAAGGTTCCTCTTTTTCCAGAAAGAATGTAAATGTCATTTTCAATCTCAAATTTCCAATTACAATCATTTTTCTAAATTTAAAAGCACATCATCAGGTACAAAATTTGATTGTCTAAAATTTCATTAAAATCCAAAGAGTCATTTCAGGGGACGAGGTATGGGCAAGAATTCACTAATGTAACACAAAGTGTGACATTGAAGCTCAAAAATAAAACATCTTTTATTCTCAACAGACTTGTATTTCTAATAAGTTCTCATGAAGATAAATATGAAACTAGCTCAAACATTGCAAAATATTTTTTACAATAGCCAAAAATGATTTCATACTATGGTGTACCATAGATTAAAAACTCCAAAACAAATCTTATAATATAAACTTATGTACAAATATTTTTGTTCTGATTTATATAAAGAGTTATTCTCCCCACATTTGAGACCAAAATATGATTGGTGTCAATGTTACACGCTTTTCTTGTTTTAATTTATAAAACTGCTTTTTTGTAAGACAGTACCATCAACCTTTGTTATCTTCTTTGATTTTGTTCCAAACAAGTTTTTTATAAGATTAATTCCCTGTTTTTTAAACAAAATCTCATATAAAAGGTCGATTTGCTGTATGTAACATTGACATGCTGATGTCAATGTAAGACACTTTCATATAATAGAATAAAATGCAAACAATTTTAATTTCCTTTTACCAAAAGATATTCCAAACATAGGTAATCAACGATTACAAAGTTCGCTTGGTTATGGCACATGGACACAGAAACCCTATTTGGCCAGGGTGCTCATTTACCATACCTTATGCATGTATACAAAAGCTAGAAGATCTTACCATGTACAGAAACCGAGACCTGAATTCGGACATAAACAGTAAAGTGACCTAATTTTGCCTGGATGCTGACCTACCGCCAAAGATGCATGCAGATGCAAAGTTGGATGATGGTACCATGTACAGTTACTTAGATCTGAACT
>MJUU01033162.1:67870-94024 GCA_002080025.1 Modiolus philippinarum | reverse complement strand
TTTTGTTATACAAACTTTACTTCTATCTTCTATCAATTTTAATATATAAGACCAGAAGTAACGAAAAACTAAAAATTTTACGGAAAAGGGGCAATAACTCCAAGACGGGTTAACGGATGTTCTCCAAAATTGCAGGGCAGGTTGATCTCATAATGCTGATCATTTTTACCTCCGTCAGAATTTTGATATCTGTAATGGTTTTCGAGTAATTTGCAAAAAACAGCAATTTACCCCTATGTTCTTTTTTTAGTAACAGCGGCCATGTTGTTTGGTCTACGGACAGAGGAGAAGATCTTTGAATAAAAGTTAACGGACGAACGGGCGGGCGGACGGACGGACGACGGACGCCGAGTGATGGCAAAAGCTCACATGGCATTTGGCCAGGTGAGCTGAAAACGGAAGTTCACCATTTGAATTACAGAAGAATTTTCGCTTGTCGTCAAGTGTTGATTGTAGACTTTCAAAGTTTTCAGTCTAGAAATTCAAGTTCATGTATGATGCTTGTCATGGTATATTAGTAGTTCCTTTTACTTTTAGTTTGTATTAGTATCATGGTGTTCTATGGTATTGCAGTACTTGATGTTAAGGGTCTGTGTAACTTAACAGGTGTACAGAATTTATTCAAAATTGTTTACTTTAACAACATTGTATGAACGCCCATTTCCTTGCATGATTTATTTGTCGGTTCCTCTTTTTAAAATTTGAGTATTGCCTTTTTCAAAGAGATAATGCTGATGTAGGCTCTAAAAATGGTTTCCTATGATATCGCGGTATTTAAAAATTTCATTTTACCGGCCACGATGTTTCACCAATCAGTTCATTATTTGTTATATGCAATTACATATACTTTTGGAGTGATCTGTATATTCTATCTTATTTTAATAAAGTAATGAACAAAAATTCATTCAAACAATAATCATACACGAATACAAGTTTACGTTTGTTTGAAAAAAAAAAAGATGCGGACATCAGGATTTTTTCCACATCTTAGTGACAATGCTGACCAATGAACAGTATATCAGTTGTGCCCATTGTTAGAAAAAGACTTATTTTCTCCCATTTAGGGATCGGAATTAAATTGCATTAGCTTAACTATACTGTTCGGGCTACATATCTAGCATATATAGAAATTGACGTTATTGTGCCCTATTTTTTGCACCAAATTTTGATATCTTAAAATACCTAAAAACAGCAAAAACTTCACTGCCAGTGTGAAGTAAAAAGCAAACAATCAGACAACATTTCGAAAAAAATAACAGACGAATTATCATAACTTTGGTTTATTTACTTGATATTTCAAGAAATATGACATCAGTAAAAATAAGAATGTCTGCCATTTATGGGGAATAAATAAAACTGGTTTGTATATACCAGAAGTATAGACATTTTGACAGAACCAATGAATTGTCCAACAGAGATGACTAGGGGTTTAACGAATCTTAGGGAATGGCCTTGTAGTTCACGTGGAGGGATGAAAGAAATACCGCGATACCGTAGAACCCGCGATATCATAGGAAGGGAGTAATATATAAGAGGAAGATAATCATTAGTTAAAACTTTATCTATTTATCAAATAGTTCATAGCAGTGATGGACATTTGGCAGTTTATGGACCACCCCCAATATAGTATATGGACCGAAGCGAAGCTGAGGTCCATATGATAATTTGGTTGTGACAATCCGGTCCATAAACTGCCATTTAGCCCGAATGTACATGATCTATTTGATATATTATACTTTACTCCTGAAATGTATATACCAAAATTTCATTCTTTTCCTTTCTATTATTTCACTCAAAAAATCTCAAGGATAAAATACCTTTAATTTATTTTTTTAATTAGAGTCCAACATTTACACTATATATGACATTATCACATATTTATGCATAATACATATGGACTTTGGCCTTTGCAATAACTGTAATTGTCCATCCATATCATTGCCCCGCGGTTATCATGCCCTGGTGCACACATTTTTTTGACGTCATAATAGTGTGACGTTTATTAAATACCCAAGCATGTACTTACGTTTGAAGGATTCCAAAAGAAATCGGCTATGACATGGTTCAGATAATGAAAATGCTCATTCATTTAATTGATATAAAGACAGTGTCAATTATAAAAAATGTAATACAGACCCGCTGCGAAAAAAAATCATAACAGGTCAGCAAGCTCAACTCTCCAATTTTCGTTTTCTAATTCGTGCCATCATTAAAAAGGTGGATCGGACATCGGATTGTTGTTGAAAATTAAGATTGCTTGTTCAAAACATGTGATAGATAGCCGGATTACTACTTGCCATTTTCAATATCGTCTCTTGTATTATTTATTTCAGAATTGTTAAATCGAAGTTAATATATTGTGTTCATGTCTATGGCACGCCAAAGCCACAAAAATGAGATAAAATAGCATTATCTCAGGAAATGCTATCTTATCTGAATTTTAGTGGTTTTGGCGCACATTATCAGACATGTATTATCAGGTTTCCTCATTACCTCCTAATAAGTACTTTTAAATTTTTTATACATAGGTCTCTATGAAATCTATGTGATAATGATGTTGTATCTCAAGATAACATAGCATTATCTGTTAATACAGTTTTTTTTCTGCATTTTTGTGGTTTTGGCGTGCTAGTAAATGTATTATCTGTTTTCTAATCTCAACCAATCAGACGTAATATCTGTGGGAAACTGTATTATCTGATTTATGTAACTGTATTATCTGATTTATGTTGAAACCAATCAGATGTAGATAGATAAATTTCAATAACTTATTAAATTCAATCTTTTTAGATCAAATTATCTTTTCTGAAAAACTATGTAATAATGATCTTAGATAATTTTACAATGTAATATAATTTCTTTTCCTTTTCTTATTCATTTGCCATTTATAACAAATATCGTGTGTATATATTATTCTGTATTTTCTCTTTGTCGTTGTAGAATTAGTTTATGGCAATAAAGTCTCGTCAATATATATTAAAAATTACAATATCACAATATTTCATCGTAAAACTTACCTGTTTTGACATTCACTTACCTGTGGTCGTTGCATGAATGTATATTCTATGAAATATACATTCGAAATATACATGCAAGTATGACCTCCACGCAGAATTGAATACATGTAATTGTGTTTTTAACTAATGTTTGCATAAAAACATTACTTAAATGGATCATGAAAAAAAAGTAATTGTCAGATTGAATCTGAAGTGTAAATTTGAGATATATAATATATATTCTTATTAGTTTATCTTTATCATGTGTATGGAATGTGTATCTGAGGCAGTCTTTGTGTTTATTTATCAAGATTACGTCGTTATTTATTTTTATGATATCAGAAGTTTAAGAGCTCGTGTGCGCTCATGTTTGCTTGTTAATTTGTACAAGCTATGACTTTAAAAATACCACTTACTTACTTACTGGATGTTTAATTCATTGAAATGAGGGGGTATGGAAGTCTTTCAAACTTTTGTCTATTTCTTGCAAGATCTAAGCAAAGTTTGTAGTATTACCATGCTAACTTTAATTAAATCTTAATTATTTATTTATTTATTATTCAAGGACGTGCGAGACCAGGAAGTAAATTTTGTTTCTCACAGAACACTCGGATGAAAATAAGTGAAATTGTTTACAGTGATAATGAATCTATGGAATTAATAAAATATATATTAAAGAATACATCAAATGTACATTTCTCATACTTTTAAAGCTGTCAAGGAATCGTTTTCTTAGCGAATGAAATTGCATGTAACAGATGAAGACGGATGTTCTTCAATGGGCACAATAAATTATTACATACGGATCGGACATCTATCATAAGATAGTTCATTACCTGTTAACAGATAAACAAGTTCATTACCAGTTATGATAAGCAATTTCATTACCTATTACCTCCAAGAAAGAATGTTTAACTCTTTATTGCATAGAGACCTATGTTAATTTTTTTTCCATATTTAATTATCAGGAGTTAATGATATTTTATCGGCGCCAAAACCACAAAAATGCAGATAAGATAGCATTACCTGAGATAATGCTATTTTATCTCATTTTTGTGGCTTTGGCGTGCCATAGATGTCATTTATTGATTTTTTTTATTCATGAATTGTACATTATATATGTGATAAATATATCAAAACATGCCATTTTCCATATTATCACCCCATCGGCCCATATCGACTCATATCGGCCCTTGGCTAACGTCTCGGGACCGATTTGAAAAGGACAGGTTATATATATAATTTATATTTTCTTAATTTCAGTTTCTTTTAACATGGATTCGGTTCTGAATTGCCATACATTCTTTTAAAAGGCGACCAGTTAAGGACAATTGTTATCAAATGCGGTTTCAATTAGCTTAGTACTTTTAGAGGAGGGGATCTATGAATATGAATATTTGAATTTTCAACTTTTTTTCCCTTGTTTTCTATTTGTATTTAAACCCCTTTACCATGTATTTTAAGTATAAACATAAACCAATTATTGATTTTAATTTTGCATAATCCTTTCTATGTTAATACAGATGTTATTTTGTAGCAAATATTATGTATGGGAGCGTACTACATAAGTTTGAAAAACTTGTGTCCAATCCCTTTTGTTATATGAGCAAATAAAATTATTATTAACTATGAACATGTATGAATATTTTTTCCAATATGGTCCAATGTTAGACTGAGTTTCAAGCTGGAAACAATGTTGTATGAGATGTGGAATTGCAAGACACATTTTTGAAAGGAGACCACCAAAGTTTGGTTCTTTGATGTTTCAGATAAGAAGATCTTTAAATGCTAAATCACATAAGGCCGAATGTTAAACTATGTTCCCCGCTAACGGTCATCTTAAATGCGATGCAGACTTGCCACACACACTTTTCAAAGGAGACCAGCTAAGAACTATTGCGAGCAAAACAGGTTCAAATTGGCCAAGTATTTTCCGAGAAGAAGATTTGAATATATAACGTCTAATGTTAAACTAAGTTCCACGATGGCAGCCATCTTGGATGAAATGCCTACTTGCCCGACACATTTTTTAAAGGAGACCAGCCAAGGACTATTTTGACCAAGTTTGGTTCAATTGGCCTTGCGGTTTTCAGATAAGAAGATCTTTGAATGCTTTTCCATAGAGTCCATGTCAAACTATGTTCCTCACTGACAGCCATCTTTTTAAAATATTTATCAAAGAGGACCATATTGAGGACCACTCTGACAAAGTATGGTTCCAATTGCATTGTATTTTCAACGAAGTTCGGAATGTTCACATTTTGAAAGGGGTCCACCCAAGGACTATTGTGTCCAAGTTAAGCTCTAATTGGCTCTCCGCATTCAGAGGAGAAAACCTTGGAATGCCTTCCCATAGGATTCGGTGTTAAATCCATGTTCCCAACTGGCCACCATCCTGGATTTGATCCGGACTTGCAAGACATTTTTAAAGAGAGCCAACTATTGTGCCCACGTTTTGTTTCAATTGGCCAAGTAGTTTTACAGAAGATCTTTGAATATGTTTCCGAATAGGGCCCAGTTCTAAACTAAGGTCCCCACTGGCGGCCATCTTGAATGAGATTCGAACCTGCCCGACACATTTTTGAAAGGGGACCATCCTAGGACTATTGTGACCAAGTTTGGTTCAAATTAGCTGTGCTTTGCGATAGGGTCCAATGTTAACTTATGTTCCCCGCTGACATGCATTTTGGGTGGCATGTGGACATGCCGGACACTTTTTTCAAAAGGGACCAACAAAGGACCCTTGTGAAAAAGATTGTTCCAACTGGCCCAGTACTCTCAGAGGAGAAGATCGTTGAATATCTTTCCCCATGAGGTCCATTTTTTCCGCTGGAAGCCATTTTGGATAAAGTGTAGACTTGCCGGACACATTTTTGAAAGAGAAGCACAAAAGGACTATTCTGATTACGTTTGGTTCCAATAGGCTCTGCGGCTTCAGAGGAAAGGGTCTTTAAATGCTTTATCATGAGGTCCAATGTAAAAACCATGTTCCCCGCTGGCCACCATCTTGAATGTAATGAGAACTTGCCGTACACATTTTTTTAAAGAAGACAAACTAAGCATTATTGTGACCAAGTTCGGTTCCAATTCGCCGAGTAGTTACAGAGAAGGAAATCTTTGAATATACAGTCCCCGCTGGCGGCAATCGTGGATGAGCAGCTGACTTGCCGGACACATTTTTAAAGGGGACCACCCAAGAACTTTTGTGACCAAATCTGCATTCAGCTTGCCCAGCTGTTTCAGAGGAGAAGATCTTTTAATAGAGAGATTACGTTGGTCGGACGACGGGCGCCAAATGATGGCAAAAGCTCACCGCTATAGCCAGTTAAGCTAAAAAGTATAGAGTACGGGAGGTCTTCCTGCACAAAGACTCAGCCTCCTGAGCTGCAAGTTATGATATTACCTTCTTTAAAACAATACCAGTCTGTGAATTGCTGACAGAATGTATGCCTTCAAAAGTTCAGTTCATTCTGTCAAGTCTTTAAAACGTGTATGTGTGTCAGTTGAACAATTTCAGATTCAACGATATATATATTAAAATGTTGTGATCGTCTTCTTTTATTCTTGAACTTGCTACGAGGTCTGAGTAAAATTCATCGTTGAAGGCCACATAGTGACTTCAAGATGAAGAACAAAGACTAAAAGAAGACGATCACAACATTTAAAAACAACCGAATACTAAAGTATTTCATAATTCATCAATTTTGTGTGACGACAATATGTGCCGATATATACGGCACATATTGTCGCCTCCAATGACGTTAAAATGACATTGACAAAACCGGCACATATTGTCGCCGGCGACAATATGTGCCGTTAATGTCCAGCACATATTGTCGCCGGCGACAATATGTGCCGCTAAGGTCTGCACATATTGTCGCCGGCGACAATATGTGCAGGGGCGACAATATGTGCCGTAACAATGTTGCTAAAAATGTCAAAAACTGATAAATAATCCAGAAAAACTGGGACGTAACTTGCATTCTTTACGTAATAGTGGATATCGACGAGATATTCTGAACAAATTCGTTAAATTGACTTTGGATTCCAGTGACCTGAAGACTTTACATATATACTGGCCTCTCACTGAAACTGCCGATGTCTACTGAAATACATGAAGACTCTTGACCAAACCCTTCGGGGAGTTTTGAGTTTGATTTTTCTTCCGTATTGCGACAGTGTTTTTCCAGCAGACTAGATTCCTTGAGCCAGCCGACAGTTAAGCGGCGAGCACACTTTCACCCTTCTTTCAAAATTACGTTTTGTTATATGCTTTTTCTGTTCCAAGATATAGATCATTGAGTTATTAGTCTACCTGTATTGGGTTTTATTCGCATGTTTATTATACTATAGGGACACGGGATAGAGAAAGGGGAGGTTTGGGTACCCATAAACCGGTTTAACCCTACCACTGGCTTTTGCTGGTGCCGGTACCAAGTACGGCTATCCTGAGTTCCTATCGTTATTTATGTTTGTCTCTTGTTTTCATTATTGTTTTTTCTGGTGCGGTTGGCTTGTAAATTGTGGGATGTGATTGTAGTTCCTGGCCCTTGTAGGTGTTTGCTGTTATCCTGTTTTTGTAATTGGTAAATATCCCAAGAAAGCTATATATGCCCCAATTTGAAGATGTATCAATTTGTAAAATCAACGTTTTCTCTAAATATTCTCGATTAACGTTTTGTTTTGACATTTAAAACGTCATAAGGAAGTGTCAAAGTGATTTTAAAAAGGAATACAGTAACGGGTAAGACCGAATATCCGTGTTTTTTGTAATAAAAGCTGTATGACAAAGTCGGCGTTGGTGAGAATGCTGATAAGTCAAGTGATTCTTTTTCTAATTTAAATACAATGAATATGCATCTAAAATGATCATAATTTCTCCATATGAAAATTCGCAATCTAAAAGCCGTAACTAATTAAGGATGGTCCGCCATCTTGGAAATGTGCAGTTTAGTAATTCATTTAAAAGAAAAACAAGCAAAATATTCATACCGCTTACCTTCTAAACCTTTTTTTATCGAATTTCATTTGAAACTGAAGCGTGAATTCCGGCTGAAAACGTTTTGTTTTTACGTTTCGCATTTAAAACCTTCATGTGACGTCACATTGTATATATGGCAAAGACATTCATAAGTTTTCGCGGACTTTTTCTGAATTCGATTTGTAGATCAAAATGATGTAAAAAAAAGTTTTTGGAGATATTGCATTAGAATGGAGATAACTGTATTGTATTTTAAGCTTTGCGGACATAAATCTTGATTTTACGGCCGCAAATATCCGTTTACCTAGCTCCGCTTACCGTAAAATGTACCGATTTACGTCGGCAAAGCTTAAAATACAATACAGTTATGTCCTAAATATGCCTGAACCTGAAAATGTCGGGAACGTAATAAAATATATCCGGGAATGAAAGCATCTCGAAAACAACGTATTAATGATCACTTTTAGCAAGTCTATATCTGATAAACAAAACTGCAAAGCGCACAAACATGTCTCTTTCATAATTTATTTAATATTTCTAATGATATTGAGGATATTATGAATATATCTAGACTAATCAAACAAGACAATGAAATAAAAATCATCAAATCAGTTTAAAGTAATAAAAGGATATAATTGGAACTTCTTTATTCCTGAGATATATCTACTAAATAAAATCAAGTACATATTTTAAAAAAAAATCAGAATTAGGAAACTCCTCCAACAAATTTAATGTGGAGACGTTACTACTAAATTGAATTATGGAACATTTATTGAACATGTGCATATAAATAGGCTATAATTTGTTAATGTTTTGTACCTTATTTGAAGTTGTGTATAGCTACATTTTACAGTTTCTTACAGTAAGTTTTCCTTATAAATCACCAGGACTAAGACGTTAAATACATTGGTAAACGAACACCAACACGAAAAGAAAGAAGGGGAAATTCAAAAATAAAGAAAAGCACGGCCACCAAGATGGAACACTTATGGAGACAATATGACAAAGACGAAACAACAATAAACGAAAAGGAACGCCACAAAAACAAAAACCCAGCAGTATGAACCACCAAAAAGACTTGAGGTCTGCCCAGGTGGTGCGAAGAGTAAATAAGATCAACTCCACGCCTTCCACCTATCATACAGGTAGTAAAAATATGGTATTGAAAAGATCTGTTCGGTAGCTGGTTAGTTATTGTCAAAACAAGATGAAACGTATGGGTAAATGCTTCTTCTCTAATGTACAATGAAAGGCTATGGTGTTAATACTTACATGACAAAATATTTGTAGATATATGCTAAAAGGTATCAAGGTAAACGTTCTAAAACTATTGTCTCATATTTTCCCATATTGTCAAACTTTAAACTATGTTACTTCCGCAAAACGGAACGAAATATTTGATTCTTGTAACGGACCTTCCATACATCAATTCCTGTACAGTTTTCCCCTTACGACCCAATGTTAAACTAAGTTCATCGTTTGCGGTCATCGCTTCCGACAAAATGAGCAATCTGATTTAAAGTGTAAATAGAGCGATCTGATTGAAGTATAACAACTACCTCAACTGCGGACCTACCCTGCAGCTCTGTAGCCAGAGCTCCTGAAAACCAACTCAGGTGCCGGGTAACGTTGATTGAATTTGCTTTTAAAAGCTTATCAGTAGTGTCAGAGAATATGACCAGAATATGACCTCCCCTTCGGATTCAAAGCTAAACTAAGCTTGCGGCCTTGATTTTTGTCGTCGACCTTTAATTCATTTGATTTCAATTTGCTTTAATAGTTGCAAAGCAGATGATAAAAATGATTTTCCCGTATGGTCTAATCTTAAACTGTGTTCTGTAATCTTTGCAAAGAACTTGCTATACGTCATTCCTTTGTGGTTGAATTTTCCTAAATAGTTTCAGAGTTATTGGTGAAAATATGAAATTGCCATTGGGTCAATGCTTATTTAATTTTTTTCTCGTTGGTAGATACAATGGTCCAATCGGAACAAAATGAGCAACTTCCATTCAACATTTCACTACAGTTTTGGTTAAATTTGCTGCGATATTTTCAGAGAAGAATGTTGTTCCCATAGATACAATGTTAAACTAAGTTACGCGGTGGCGTTGATGTTTTATGTCGGATTGAAACGAAATAAGCAATCTCTGTAAATGACCTTCCATGCATTACTCTAAGAAAATTTGACAGACTTTGCGTCAGTTGTTTGAGAGAAGATGTGAAAATCTTACAGACGACGTAATATTTACAATGAATTTGTGTCATGTTAGTTAAAACATCTGTTGATCTCTCCTGAGTACAGAGAGTTACTGGGACAAATCTATACCACAAATTAACATAAAACAGCGTGTTTATATATGTTGATGATAAAAAATACAAAACAAAATATTGACAAGGCAAAATCATTTATAGGATATGACATAATAGACTTCATCTTTAGTGACGCCAAAATTAGTTAAATTTAGAGATATGCAAGAGGAGAAAAACTGGATGCAGTAGTCAAATTTTTTATGCTTTCGAGGCTTGTTTCAGACAACTCAATATTTTCGGCCACCACTGAAGAACTTCAATAGCTTGTTGCTTTTATGGTTAGGGATAGAATTAAAGCTAATGCAATTAAGTCTGAATTTGTCTGCTGAAGACGTCAGTCACTTTATTGACAAATAACTCAATCAGGTCATTTAATTATCCAACGGCAGGTTTATGTCCAGCTGCTTCTGCATTCATGTGCTGTAAATTAAATAAATGCTGTGTTATTGATGCAATTGCAATTATTGTTTTTAATATAGTTATAGTTTTTTTTTATTCTTTTTTTACATTTTTTCACTTTTCTACCTAATATGTCCGAACATAACGGAAATTTGACCCAGCATTTTTTTTTCAAATTAATGTATCATATTGTTAAAAAAAAGACAATAATATGTTTTATAAGGTAGTGCAAAACATATCTGTAATTCAAAATAAAGAAAAATAAATAAAAATGGCAGCTGCGTGGTCTACTTCTAACTGTTGATGCTGTCAAATTATCATGACATATATGAAAAAAAATTCTCACTTAAACTTTATTAAATAATACAGAAGATTCTGTACATCTAGTTTTTGCATATTGCTTTTTCGACAACTTATGTCTCTTCAGTGCAGATCAACTCAAAATATTTTGAAGACAATAAACCAAACATTTGGAAAATCTTCAGCAAAAAACAACCAAAAAGATATGAATGGAAAGCCAAAATCAGCTAAGGACAGAGCTGACCACTTGCTTGGTGAACACTCTCGTTAATGCTCCTTAGTGAAATTTCCTGTATCATGAGGTCACAACAGAAATTAATCGTGTAATGGTGACACTAAAATAGTTTCTTTTTAACTCGAATCGCAGAATATTCGAATATCTCTTGCTTATTTAAACAATATACAAGGAATAATTGTGATTTTGCCTATAACATTAATTCAAACACCGATATGAAACCAATCAAAAAGATTGGAAACGAGTTGTAAAAAAGACATTTTCAAATACATTTGTATTTTGATAATGTAGAGAGAATATTGTTGCTATATTTTGACTGCAAATGTTTTTTGTTTTGTTTTTTAAATCTTTCATGCAATATCACTGTTTTATGATGCTGTCAAGTTATGTATATATTATCGAACTCTTGACAGCTATGTATCGTAAAATATCAACCCGTGAGCAAGAATATGAAGCACAGGGGCAAGTGAGCGTAGTGAACAAGCCCAAACTCCATATTCTGGCGAGCGTGATGACGCTGTTTAAGGTCTGATTACTTGTTTATCATCGTGTACTTAAGATTTGTATTTATTGAACTGAGGTTTCAGATTCTCCTAAAGTTGCGCCGTAAATTAGACAAGCATGTCATTTTCACCTTTTCTGCAATTTTCAGGTTAAAAAACATGTCTTGTAGTTTTTTCATCATTTTATCGGCAAAGATTTTGTAACTGGATGAATATTCTGACCGAATTGATATCGATTTTGAATGTTGCAGCAACCTTTGGTTGTTACCATACTTTATTGCTACTTGGAGCTTTTATGACGTCATAATGTGAAAACGTCAAAGACCAAGTTTTTACAATTTTTCTAACGTTTAGTTTATCTATTTGTGTAATCATGATTCTGTTTTGAATACATTATTGGAACGAACAAATGTAATGGATGTTTATTTCTATTAGTTTGAATTTGTGTGAAAACTTGAATATAAGTTATTACCTTAGAAACGCTGGGAGAATCGCTTTATATATCAAAGTCAAACTCTGATTTATACAGGTCAACCGGATATGACTTTTGCGGCAAGGCTCTGCAGGCCACGGGGAAGGATGGTAATCGATAATATCCGGTTTCTGGGCAACTTAAAACTTTAATTAACTGAAGAATACACGTAAAATGTGATTTTTTTCTGTTGCTGTAGTATCTTAGACATTGAAATTTATGGCCTCAGATTTTTAACATTGTCCTGTCCAATTTCACAATAATGTAATAAAAATATTTGGAATGCAAGATTTTTTTTTCGAAGTTGAATTTGACGGGAAATTGTTTACAAAATACCTAATCATCAAATAATTGTTTAGCATTACATCTAAACATATATGTTTAAAATCTTACCTGGACTAGGTAGGTCAGAAATGTGTGAGTCTCAGTTGGTGATGATACATCTAAAATTAAAAGATTCGGCATTGTAAATTTCCTTTCAAGACAACTTACTTAATAAAAATTAGCTAGACATAAAACCAGTTTAACCCATCATTTCTTTTGAAAGCCAGGGCCATTGCGATCGACAAGTTTTCCGGTGGTTTCCACCTGATTTATCTTTTCTCGTGGTCTTCGGCTCTTGACCACTCTGTGCGTTAATTTTGGTATTTGGATAAAAATCTGTTTTGTTTAAAATATTCTCTCAAGGGAGCTCATCAACTTGTATAACAAACATATAACAGACATTTCATAATTAAATGATTAAATTAAGAATATAAAACAATTGCACTTTGCATTATTTAATTTTATTTTTTATTCATTTTCCTGGAGTCAAAAATTGACACTAATCTTTCTGATATGCAAATAAAGGCGTAAATAATTCATTTTCTTAAACTGAAATATATTAATAACATACATTATAATTTTTTTCCGTTGTAAAAAAAACATCGTTATTTTATCGAAAGGCAGCCGATGCAAGTTCAAATACTTTGAGTTCAAATAGCGTTTCTGGTAAATTGCGTGAAGTGGACCAATTTAATCCCAAAACAGCTCAATTGAAACGTAAACTTATTTCATTTACTTAAACAAAGAATATCATTTAGTTGGAAGTGCCGCTTTGTGTAACTTTGTAAACTATGGGGAATAAACGGATATTGAGTAAATGCACATGAGACAAAGTCTCTACAAATACATTATAAAAAACTAAAGAAACAACGCTTTTGTTGTTGTTCTTCATCTTAAAGTCAGCAGATATGGAGTAAATGCACATGAGATAAAGTATCTAAAAATACTTGATAAAAAACAACATAAGGAACAACGCTTTTATTATTGTACTTAATCTTGAAATCATCATGGGGCCTTCAACAATGAACCCTGCTCACATCTCACAGTAAGACAAAGACGACCCCTAGCATCGGTTTGAACGGAACGCTTTACTAAATGTTGAACACCACTACGGTCATTTCTTTTCTGGTCATGGATGCTGAATTGTCAACACACGTTAATCAATCCGGCAAAGTGCTCTTACAATCACTGTATTTATTTGATCCAGTTACTCGGGGATGGTAGTTAAAGGTATTAATTCTAGTATTTATAATAACATAATAATACTGTTAATCAAATTCTTTATTTTAAGAAGGTTAAAATGTAGCAACTAATATTTTTAGGCCCTCCTATCGTAATCTTATACATACAACATTGTTTACTTGTTTTGCATTTCAATGATATCCATAAATAGAATTAAATTACAAGAAAAATGCACTTTTCTGTTGATAAGACGTAAAATACATCTGATTGGGTCGCAGGCCTCTTTGTAAAAAAAGGCCGATACTGACATTTCATGTTTTTGTGAAAGTTCAACGTTATTAATTTTGTCTTTTATCTTGTCAATTGCTCTACGTTTTGGAATTTGACTTGTTTTGGAAATTTAATGGGCTTGGTTGTATGTCTTGTGCTATCACTCGCAGTTTAGTTTCGGTATCGTGCCTCATTGTTTTCTTGCTTCCTGACTTTGGTCTAGTGCCTTGAGGAACAGTATACTGATCGATCAATTCGTGATGGCGACCATAGAGTTTACGGAGTGCTGATTTCAAGCGATTTCCCTGAAATTGTTCTTCCGTCGCAGAAGAACAATTTGGTAGTTTTTAGTTACACACCCTATTACCGGCAATCCCATCTACAGTGGCTATCCCGCCTGCAGATTTGTAAACAACTTGAAAACAGAAGAAGGTGATGCTTTCATTTACAAATAAATCATATTTATATTCAATAATATATTTGTCTTTTATGCCATAAATGTAGCTAACATGTCTATGAATATTCGTGACAAATACTAATTTATGATCTTTTGAAACTTCGGAGATTTTGGGGAAGAAATTTTCAATTTTCAATTTTATTTCTGAAAATCTGCATTAAAACACTTTTCATTTAAAAACGCCTTTATAAAACTTAAGAATTTCGACGCTTATGTACTGTGCAACATTTGACTTATTGTATATGAAATCTAGCTTTCCATTAAGTACTGCATAACGGCGGAATCCTCATTTTATTTCCAGCTCTTGGCAATCCCGAACAACAGGTTTTAAAATTATTGACTATCACTGAAAACAGATAGTGACGATCCCAAACGATGAACTAAGCTTAAAAAAAACAAACAAAATTATTTGTATTTAAAGAGAGTAGCGTAGTAAACATATTGTTTCAACTAGATATATCTTTTTTTTTCATAAATTGGTGGCCTTTATATAGAAAAAATGAAAGGATATGGAGTGAATGTACATGTGACAAAACGCACACGATATATAGAAAACTCGTTTATCAAGGACAGGGCTTTTATTCCCGTCTACATCTTGATGTCGCCTGAGGGTCTTCAACAAGAGGTGAACAATATTCTGAGCATGCAATTTATTATATGAATATACTATGTCTTTTTAATATGGAGACAGATTTATAAAAGCATTGTTATGCTTCTTTCTGAATCCTATTTGTTGTTATAATATGCATATGTATAATATTTGTATGTTACTTAACTAATAGATATGTTTAAACCAACAATATGCACCCCCTCAAGCGAGATCAAGAAGGCCCCTAGCGTGCACATAAGCGGTATTCTTGACAAAAATTATATCAAGGTCACTCCCTTGCTCCCCACCCGCCATGGAGTGCCAACTTGGGCGTTACCGGAGCTTTCATCGAGTCCTGGGCAAAATAAAGCAACGCTGACCACATAAATTCCATGAACAAGAGGCTCTCAAGAGCCTGTATTGCTCACCTAGAACATAAATTCCAAGAACAAGAGACTCTCAAGAGTCCGTATCGCTCACCTGGAGCATGACCAATGAAATTAGTAAAAAAAACGTTTTTGTTAAAGGTCTTACTTTCAAACTATATAAAGAAACATTTGTGTCAAATTGTCCAACATTTAATCATTTTTCCCTGCTACCTGCTTTCTTGATCAGCTATTCATAAATAATTCATGCCATATTTCTTATAAATGCATTCAGAAGTTCTATAGAAGATATTTGTATGTATTTCTCATAGGGTCCAATTTTGAAAATTCCCTGCTGGCAACCATGTTTGGTGACAATTCGACAACAGAGTAAAAACATTTGGTCATGGACCTGAACAACATATTTATCAATCTATCAATCTAACACTTTTGTGGCAAAGTTTAGTTCTCTCAGCACTTTCAGAGGAGAAGATCTTTGAATGTCTTTTCTAAAAGGGTCCAATGTTAAAACTATGCCCCAAGCTAGCGGCCATTGCTCCATTGCGATTGGTCAGTTAGATATTTTACCCTAGTACATTTTATTCAAAAGGAAGGAATACACTGCCGGAATGAACCCACTGTTACACCGGAAGCTGAAGCCAAAGTCAGCATATATTTTTTCACATTTTTTTGCAGAGGACAACCTTAAGGCTATCGTTGCCAAGTTTGGTACCAGTTGTCTCAGCAGCTTCGGAGAGGAAGATCTTTGAAAGTGTTTTCCTAAGATCCAATGTTAAAATTATTTTCCCTGCTGGTGGCAGTCTTTGATATTGCACAGATACGAAAAACAACGTTTTAATTTTTTGCAGAGGACCACCTAAAGACTATTTTGGCCAAGTTTGGTTCCAATCAGCTCAGCAGATTCAGATGAGAAAATTTTTTAATATCTTTTCCCATAGGGTCCAATGTTTATACAGTATTGCCCACTGGCAGCCACCTTGGATACAGCGCTGACCTGAAAGACAACTTTTTTCCAGGGGGACCACCTCAGAACTACTATGGCAAAGTTTGGTTCTCATTGGCTCAGTAGTTTCGGAAGAGATCTCTTAATGTGTATTCCAATAGGGTCCAATCTTAAAACTCTGTTCCCCGCTGGCAGCCATTTTGGATAAAGCGCTGACCTGAAAAACATCTTTTTTTTCGCAGGGGACCAGTGGCAAAGTAGGGTTCTACTTGACTCTGCACTTTCAGAAGAGGAGAATATATTTGAATGTATTTTCCCATTGGGTCCAACATTAAAACTCTGTTTCCCGCTGGCGGCCATCTTTGTAGAGGACCACCCAAGGACCATTGTGGCCAGGGTTGTTTCCAATCGGCCCAGTAGTTTCAGAGGAGAAGATCTTCATAGAAAAGTTTACGCCAGACGGACGAATTTTGGAATGAACTCATCCCTCTCACCTTACTGAACATTTATACAAAGTTCCGGTAAATTCTGCAATATAGTTCTTAGATATTCAATCCTCAGTTTATTGGAGGAAGAGTAATAATAATAATAAGAAGAAGACTTCGTCTTGGGTGACATCAAAAATAAAGAAAACAGAACAATAGCGCTTACGTCCGCGGCGACACAAATACGAAAAGGAATAAAAAAAGTAGAAGTCGGTCTAATATATGATTTTTAGCAAGAACATGCCGATAATTTCAATTCTTTCAAATATCATTGTTTAAGGTAGTACGAGAGTCCTTTGTGATTTAAGCATGGAAACATCAATATAATGCACTGGATAAAAATAAAAACGGGGTTTGGGAGATGAGGGGGTTATGATTAGAGGAATTTAATACAGTATTGAGAAGTGGGAGGATGGCAGGCACAGGAGATCAAGAAAGTGGGCTTAGATTTCGGAAAATGAAGTTGTGAGATTTGAATTAGAGGTTGCAAAGGGTGGGTTATTAAAGTGGATAAAAAGAAGGTGGAAGAGTATGAATACTTGTTCACCCCTATTCATAGCTTAACTTCGTATTTACTTTTCTAACTAAGTCAGTCCGGTAAGTCGGTGAATCCGTTTTCTAAATATTTCAGAAAACTGAAATTTTTGTACTGATAAACTGAAATGATATGAAGGAAAATAAATAAAAAATAAGGAAAACTCGAATTAAAAATGGGGAAATACTAACCGCACTGCCGTATAACCTAGGAGTCAACAAACAGTTAACCTTAATGGTTTTATGGTTTTCATACCCTGCCTCACAAAGTCGTAGGGTATAATGTTAAAGTTATGTGTCCGTTCTTGAGTTCTTCTGTCTGTCTTTCCACCCGTTTCCGTCGAAGGTTTCCCATTATAACATGTTTAAGAAATAACGTTGCGTCTTAAACTTGGTTTTAGTTCTTTTAAACAAAAGTCATGCCAAGTCTAAGTTAAGCTCAAAAGTATATTTGGTTCTAGGACTATGCCCTTTAAAGATTCAATATTTTTACCATCCTCACAATAACTTTTGAACGAAAACAAGTTGTTTACAACTGAACATTCTGCACTCTATCAACACTTTTTTGAAAATTTTTATGGCCATAACATTGTTCACAGCCCTAAAATGTAAGAAAAACATGACGCCAAAGTGATAAATGTGATCAATTATAATCAAATAGCATGATTACTATATGAGGTCGGGATTGCCACTTCCCAGTTATAATCTGTTGTCAGTGATAACTATATCTGTTGTTTGTGATAGCCAAAAAAAGTGTTACCTCTGAAATAAAATGACGATTTCGTCCAAATGAGGAGGTAAATGAATGACAATTTTTGATATATAATAAATAAAGACCTATATTTTTTATATGTTTTAAAATACTAAAGCTAATTTCCGTATTATTGCAAAATTAAACTATTTTTCGGACGATCCCGTGTAATAATCTTTAAAAAAGTACTTTAATTCAGCGAAAACTCCCGATCTATGATACTTCATATAGTAGTATTTGACTCATATGTTAACCTATACATATAAAATAAATAACAAAAACAATGAAAAGGTTTAATGGGATAAAGACAAAATTATGATACAACAAAAGACTTACGGTCTGTCACTGCAAACTTGTTTAAAAATCTGCAGGCGGGATAGTCACTGTAGATTGGATTGCCGGTAATAGGGTGTGAGTTAAGTTCGAACATTTCATTGTGAAGTCCTCGTATTTGTTGGATTTGTTTTGCATATTATATCAGCCGGGATAAATAAACGCATTGTGCAGTTCAGAAAGAAATTACTACTAAGAAATAGGAAATTAATAATAGAACAATTGAAATCATCACGTTTGTCATAAATTTTAGTTTATGTCGTCTTTGTCGTGTTAGATATGATTTACTGTGCATTTTTCTATTTCTTATTTCCCCTTTTCTTTCTTTTTGCTCCAGTATTTATTTTCTGATGTACCTGATATTGCAATTTGTGGCAATTGTTGTATGCCGCAATGGATTTTACAAAATATGGTGATTGCACGTGAAAAAAAAAAACATTTAAAAACGCGATTTTTATTATTGCAATCCAATGAAGTCTTCGTTTGCAAATTTACGAATTTCACAACTGATACATACGTTCCACCAATGCAATAATTCGACTGTATCCTGTATTGTGGACCATCTGTGTCACTGTGTGCGACTGTGCTGCTTTGTACAGGTTCAAGAGTAATTGTTGGTCATCGTGGTTAAGACTTGTGTACAGATGACTTTTCATTATCCTGTCGAGTTGTGCGTGTAGACTAGCCCGTTTCTTAAAATGATAAATTGTATGTTTTTATATTGGTAAGTTCACTTCCTTACATGTGGAAACTGTTTGATGGTAACAATGCATATAATCTGATGAATAACTAAATTCTGATCTTATTGTAAATTTGTCTTTCGCATATAGTCATTTCGACAATTTATGTCTCTTCAGTGCATATAAAAATTTAAACATTTGGAAGACCACAAACCAAACAATGTTTTAAATTTGACAGAGATCAAACATCCAATGTGATCAAAATGGACTTCCGAAATAAGCTAAGGACAGAGCTTTGCACGGGGGAGATGCTCCTTAGTTTGAAACAAAGTTTACAAAAAATACAGATTACACGTTTCGATCGGCTACCGGGTCAGCACCGAAGTATGGACAACTGGGCTTGTGAATACCCTCGGAACTTTACAGCACACAGGTATAGGCGTCGACCCAGTGGTAATAATAATTTAATACCGAATTTACAGCTAAATTATTTTCTCCATAGGTTCATTTCGAAAACTTGTGTCCCTTCAGTGCAGAATTATAGGAATTGTCGATACAGATATTATCATTATCATAAAATGCTCCTAACATGAGTATTTAATTCAACAATGCTTGAAATCACTCTACAAATATGAAGTTACTTTAGGATTGGTTATGTGGATGAACTGGATACATTCAGTCAAGGTACAAGGAAGCGTACTTTCCCGACTTTCAAGACTCACAAGCCATTTTTTTGGCACGATCGGTTTTGACTTTTCAAAAGACTGCCTTCTTGTCAGTTTAACCGGTGCCATAAAAGGAGCCGGATATGCTGAAGTCACTCTCTGGTTTTATAAGTTCACATCATTGTTAGCGCTTTTTTTTAATGTTACAATTGTTATTCATGCTCTCACATATTTTGACTGTAACTTTAGTAATTTACATAAGTTTGGTAATGGACTAATCCAATACACAATAAAATAGCAATTCGAAACTTTTAGGACCAAAACGTAACGTCTGAATATTATGACGTTCCGACAAAAAGGAACACCAGGGAAAAAAACTTATGTGCAGGGAATTTTAAAGGGAACTTGATTTACTGCCCATTTAGCTTACCGTTTGGTGTTTGTTCCCTCCTGATTCTTCATTAAGTTCCTAAAACAAAAACATAAATAAAATCTGGATTATTATAGTAGGGAAAATCATAATACAGATGTATATATTTTTTATTTGATATATCAATAGGACTTTCATTGGATGTTGCTTCCATTATTTTTATTCAAAGTAGCCTTTCTGTTGTGCATTTCATTGAAGTTTGAAATTTGCACGATTTGTTATTTTTCCTAGTTTGATGTGTAAATGCTGCTAATATTCAAAAGAGGGTTTGAATAATGTTGGTAGTGGAACAAAATGATTTATCATTTAGCTTTTGTGTCTTAACACGAAATGATATGTTAAATGTTTTGCTCCAATATGCAAGGTCTATAGTAACAATTAAATACCGAAGTTACTGTGAATTTGTTTCTGCATATGCGCATTTCGACAATTTATGTCTCTTTAAAATCTAAACGTTTGAAAGACCATAAAGTCTAAGGTGTTTAAAAATGATAGAGAACAAATAAATAATATGATCTAAATGTTAAATCTAAATATACGAAAGGAATGATAACGAAAAATATCAAGAGTACATTGTAGCAACATTAAGAAAATAATGAAAAGAATTCGTCCAAGTTAGAGTAAAAGAAGCTTTTTATGAATAAATTTGGACTACTTTTTGAAAGATCAGGCTAACCTAAACATTTTTGCAACAGTTTTCTTAAATAAGAAATGCAAATTTTGATGAATGTAATTTGCGAATTATATTCCCAGCTGGTTTGTTATTTATTTGGTTCTCCTTTAAAAATGTAAGTTCTGAAATGACACCACGGGGGGGGGGGGGGGNGGAGGGGGTACTTACTTAAAATACTGAAAGCAAATACTTCAATATCGATCTTCTGTATGAAACAGTCATGCAAGATTTAAAGATATACAAAATGATAGGCTAGATGGTTGAGTTGTTAGGGCACTTGATGAAGTGCAAGTGTTGTTACCAAAGATATAAAAAAAACAACGGCAAAAATGTGCTGATACAGATTTGCAGATACAACTCTGTTTGGCTGAATTTATAACTATATACATGTATACATGATTAATCAATCCCAATATAAGCCTCACGATATTATTCATTTGACAGGTAAAGTTTGTAATGTTGTCAAGTACTGCAAACGACTATTTTCAAATATTAACTTTGTGCGGTGACATTCCTTGTCGAAAGACATCAATTCCTACTTCTATATACAATATTTCATCTCAGCTGATCAACATTGAGCTCATATGCATCATGTAGTTCTTTGCAACCCCAAACTAAACATACAGGGAGGCAAAACCCTGTTATCGAAAGCTATATTTTGACATAACCTAGTTGGTCGAGCGGTCTAGGACGCTGGACGAGTTCAGGCGACAAAGATGTCAGAACAGTGAAGCTTCTAGCAATAAGAGGGAACTACCAAAAGTGTGCTGATACAGATTTGCAGACATGACTATCTTTGACTGGTTTTCAGCCGGAAATGTAACTATTTATCAAGACCTCTCTAATATCTCACACTATTATCAATTAGACTGAATATGAATGGTTGTCAAATACTTGAGATTCCTATTAATAAATAAAAATTGTTGCGCCTCCTTCCTTGTCGAGAGACATTGAATCCTTTCTGCCATATACATGCTTTGTTGCAGTTGATCTGCACTGATCTCCTACACATCATGTACTTCGTTTCAAGCCTAAATTTAACCTCCGAGGAGATATCACCCTTTATCAAAAGCCATAGTTTTATATAGACTCGATGGCCGAGTGTTCTGGGGGCGCTGGTTGAAGTGTCGGTGATATTGTCATAGATGTTTTGTGTCCCTCAAAGAAAAACTACAAAAAATGTGTTGATACAAATTTGCAGATCTTGCATTGTTTGTCTGATTTTGAGACGTATACCCAACGATTATGTTGAAAAGGAAATTTCGTCTAATATTTTTGGTATGAATTTTTCAAAGACATTGCTTATGCATGTTGTTGTTCTACAAATTAGCATATTAAGTTACAGGTTTTAAGAAAATAGCAGATCCACAAAAAGAATTAATTTGACTATCTTTTCCTTCCTCGAATTATGAAAATATTGACTTACCTGTGAGGTGGACATTCTGCACATTGATTTTAATTTATTGTACGTTCATAATTGCCTGTGAGACTTTGTTGTTATTTGAATACATGAAATCTTAGCTAACATAAAAGGAAAAGATATTGACTTTTTTTGTGATAGTATCGCGTGTCAATTTAAGTTTTTTTTTTTCATTTATATATGACACCAAGCTTCTACGCATCCCTATTGTTTGATGGACCCAGAGATTTTTGTATAAAATAGCACCAAGCTTCCACGTATCCCTATTGTTCGATGGACCCTACACTAATTTATAGTGTTTCGGCAGCTTTGTAACAATTTCTATAGGGATGGTTATATTTTTCTTTGTTACAAAGCTGTCGAAACACTATAAATTAGTGCAGGGTCCATCGAACAATCGGGAAACGTGGAAGCTTGGTGCTATTTTTTTACAAAAAAAATAATAATAATAAGAAAAAAACACCAATGGACAATTTACAATTACCTGTACTAAATAGTGTTCAAGAAGATGTGCCTCTTTCGTGTTAATCTTGGTAACATCTGAAACATTTTGAAACATCAATTTAACATTTATATATATATATATATATATTTATGTAAAACATACTAAACACTTCCATATTTTTGTCTGGATGTGGACCTGTGTGTAGTAAAGCTAGTAAATTATGTCAATTCTAACGTATTTCTGCAATTTTACGAATTCACGTTTTGCTGTGAAACATAGATTAAAATTGAAATATTTTACACCTGTGTTAAGGTAGTAGACCCTGGTAAGGGAGATATCTCTTTAAATCAGTAAAGCTTCGATGCTTTCTAAGCATTGGCGTTGAAAATAATTAAAATCATCTGTATGAAAAAGAAAGGAAATGGGGCTCCAAATGGCCCTAAAAAGTGAATAAATCAATGGAAACAAACCATATCCAATAACCCGAATGTCAAGAAACTAAAATTTATAAGAAAACAAGGACAAGCCAATGACCAGCATATTCCCGACTTTGGATAGGCGCAAAAATTGCGGTGGGGTTAAACTCGTTTTCTTGGATCCAAACCCTCCACCTATGTGTGGTGAATGGCTAAAAAATAAATACACATTGATAAACGGGAGTTTTCTATGTATCGTGTGCGTTTTTGTCACATGTACATTCACTCCATATCCTTTCATTTTTCCTACAAAAAGACTCACAGTAAAAATCAGACTAGAAAAAAGTCCAACTTATCAAGACGAGTACCATAACAATGAAGAACACAAAACATGAAGACAATACACGGGTACTGTCCAGACAAATGCTCGCAGTTACTGACAGCTAGCTGAGGACATAATTTCCGTTGACTATGATATCAAGCCTTCTTACATATGAAAGTTCAATTGAAATACTTCTAAATAGATTTCGTATAACAACATCATCAATTATGAAAAAACATGATATTGTACAATGCCAAATACTTAGTTATGGTATAAAGCATTTATGAGCAGCTGATCGAAATTTATGCCGACAAAAAACAGAAGTAAAGATTAAACAACAATGCTGTATTGATATCCTTTATGAATAAGTTTGTTCAACGGATTAATAACTTTGGAAGGGCATCTTTTGAATTTATGCGCTTTGTAAATGATATTTCCATAGCAGTTTGGATGTGAAATGCCCTGTTGTATGAGAGCCCTGCATGTAGAACCAAATTTTCAATGTATCTATAATAAGATTTCGAGAATGTTTTTATCAATTTGTGATATCTAAACCCTTGATGCAGAAGTTTTTTCAGTGACACAAGATTTCGGTCGTTGAAGTCAGAAACATCACTACATACTCGTGCATATCGAACAAGTAGTGAAATGTATACCCCGTAAGACGGGGCTAACAGAACATCGCCGTCGAGATGGGGAAAATTGACTAAAGGGAAGGAGAAATCATTACTTTTATCATAAACTTTAGTGTTTAACTTTCCTTGATTTATTGATATATCAAGACCAAGAAAAGGAGTATGATCACTGTTGCCTTATAGATTTATTTAAAGTAAGTTTCATCTGTAAATTTAGAAAATTCAGGATTATTTAAAGCCAAAATATCGTCCAAATATCTTTATGTATTGTTAAAAATATCCACTAAATGCTGTTTAGAAGGGTCATTTTGAATGTTTGCCATGTGACTAATAAGCTTAGAATTTATTTATGAAAATTATCTAAACAAACATGCAAGGGTGTTTTAAGGGTTATGTTCCTTAACCTAGGTTTACCACCTTAAGCTGTTCTTTTTCTGAAACATCTTTACGTACCTACATACAGAATTTTATGCTTAGAACGAAAGACATTTCAGCAACTGTTATAGTTCAAATACTAAACGTACTATTTTAACCCGGAGATTAGATGTTGTCTCCTTCACATTTACCACATTTCCTTTCTTTTTCAAATGCATTTCTCTGATATATTTAGTCAGTTATTTCATATGAAAGCTATACAATAAGCATAGTATGAAATTTCCATATGTATATATTAAAAAGAAATTATTCATATTTATTGATAATATTTAAACTATAAATCAGTTATAGATATTAATAAAACGGGAATAAATTCCTCGATGACTTTAAATACGAACGCCTCCAGCAGGGTGGGCTATTCAAAGTGGTCATTGGTTCTGTATCTGCCGCGTTTTTGTATCGGTCTATGTAACTATAATAAATTATTATTTTATTTTTATTCTGTTATTATTATTATTAATACAATAATATTGGGTATTCCATTTATTAAACTAAACTATGTCCCAAGATTAGTAGACTTAATGCACGACCCCATGTCTTCTTACCATTGGACATATTTTGCATTTGACATATTTTGACATGTTTCATCGAAAACGCACTATTATCGTTATTATTATACTTTACTTTAGAAACTATCATAGTAAAAAATAAAAAAGATATTCTAGTAATTATTGTTTTTCTTTTCACCACGTAATAGCTCGTAGTGCGAGCAGGCAAAATAATTAACTTGAACGTCGAACAAATAAATAGTTACTTCCCTTGTAGTCACTAACGTCAGTATAAACGTAAATAAATATGGCTGCCAATAGATTCTGCTACAGCACTGATAGGTACATTGCAGCAATTCCAGATTTAACTAGATGTTGTCGGAACGACAGCTATCCCCGCACTCCCTGTTTGACACCCTATGGGCAACATTTTTCCCAATATTTTTAAATAAAACTATTGATAGTAGTTAATTTTACAAAAAGAATTTAAGGATATATGGTTGTTAGGCAGAATTCCAAAAAAATAAGTGGTCTTTGAGACTTTCAGGAAATATACCAAGACTGGAATCAAATATTTTTGAAAACGAATTGATGAAAGTGTTTGTCCTAAATTAAAGAAGCTCTTAAAGTATGGTTGCTAGGTAGAATTCCAAAAAAATAATTGGTCTTTGAGACTTTCAGGAAATTTACCAAAATTGGAATCAAATATTTTTGAAATCCATTTGTTTAGAATGTTTGTCCTAAACTGAACAAATAATTTAAGTTTGGTTGCTAGGTAGAATTCCAAAAAGGAAGTGGTCTTTGAGACTTGCAGGAAATTTACCAAAATTTGAATATACAATTTTTGAAATCCAATTGATGAAAGTGTTTGTCCTAAATTAAGGAAGCTATTTATGCATGGTTGCTAGGTAGAATTCCAAAAAGTAAGTGGTCTTTCAGACTTTCAGGAAATTTACCAAAATCGGAATCAAATATTTTTGAAATCCATTAAGTTAAAATGTTTGTCCTAAACTAAACAAATTATTTTAGTATGGTTGCTAGGAAGAATTCCAAAAAATAAGTGGTCTTTGAGACTTTCAGGAAATTTACCAAACT